>BLKR01002104.1:0-222472 GCA_011170035.1 Teleogryllus occipitalis | reverse complement strand
ACAATGATCAAGGCGTATTTCCAGCGCCCGACTCACGCCGTTGCGTTGGAAAGACTCCCTCAATACCATTACGTATTACAACGGAGTGTATTCTCTGTTGCCTCAAAACTTTCATTATCTGACGTAGTCTGTTGCATTATTAGAAATAGTTTATAATCAAATGACACTTAAAGTTATATTTTACTTTTGCTAGGTCTTGGAAAAATGAAAGTAAAAGTTGGATACACAGGGATTGTCAACAAAAGAAATGCAAAATGATAATAACTGCAAAAAGGTTAAATTATATTTTCCTCAAATATTAAAAAGTGAAAATAATAATAATAATAATAATAATAATAATAATAATAATAATAATAATAATAATAATAATAATAATAATGACAATATAATAATATATATTTCGTTCTCTTGGAGTCTGATCTCCCACCAGAACAGTTGACATTGTAAAGAGAAGCTTTTTTCTTGATTATTTGCAAAAAACAAAGCCTGTGTGTACAGTTTGTTCGAGTTTCCTTATGTGTATATAATTGGCGTTTTAAATTAAACTAGGACAAGGTTTTTAATTATGGCCAGAATGGGTGCTTTTACACTATAACAAAAACAAAAATTCCAACTGTGTACTTTTACTATAACGTAACTTCCGGATTCAAACCATTTTTGTTTCAACAGATGTACGTATAATTTGGTGGAAAGTTTTATCAATCAATTGAAAGTGTTATTAGCATTATTGAATGATAAATTCTCACTTACCTCAAAGTATGACTCCAAAAACAGGATATTTCAAGTGAATGTATTAATAAATTACATCATTGCAAACCTTACCATCAAAACCTTTTTCTAAAAAAATAAAAATTGATATTCGCATATTATTGAATACCTAATTTCAATTACATTTCCTAGAAAACTTTTATATCTCAACAAATACCTAAAAAATTGTTGAAAGGAAGGAAGGAAGAAGATATCCAATAAACAAGTTCTTGGACAATGCAAAGTTAACAATGGGTTTGTAGAATATGGAAAATGAAAAGCGCATTTGTGGTTTTTGAAAAGCGCAAAAGGTTGGCTTAAGGCGAAGCCTTTCGATTGATAAAGTATTTCTATTTATTTTGAAAAAGGTGATATGAAAACGGAACTTTATTGAAGAATTTTAAATGTAATTATTTGTCGCACTCCAAAGTTGGGGCATGTATTGAGTGTCCGGAGTGGAAACGTCAAAAATTCAAAAATAAACTCTTAATACCATTTTAAGCATATTTTGTCTAAAAATCCACTTGGATATCCTGAATGGCTGAGTCACAATAAGTTCTCAAAAGTTGGTTTCAAAACATGATTTCTAGGCCAAACTTTGCATTGCAGAAGCATTGAAACACTCCAGATACATCTAAATTGTTTATAATTTATAAAATAAATTATGCTTGTTCAGAAAGAAAAATTAACACAGAAATAAAAAAAGCACCAAATTTACAAAATTAGACTGCTTTTTTATTTCTAGGTTAATTTTTCTTTCTGAACAAATATATTCATTTCTTTTGTAAATAATAAACAATGTAGATGCTTCTGGATTGTTTCTGTGCTTCTGTAATGCAATGTTTGGCCTAGAAATCATATTTTCAAATCAACTTTTAAGTGCTTATTGCGGCTCAACCATTCAGAATATTCAAGTAGTTTATTAGACAAAATATGCTTAAAATTGTATTAAGAGCTTATTTTTGAATTTTCGACGTTTCCCCCGTTGACACGATGTATATTGTATTTTTTAAGTTATGGAATTCACGGTTCTGTCACGAGATGAGATGAACTAGATTAGTAGCAGTGCCTTCTCTGAATGTTAAATGAGAAATATTGTAGATTGTAAGTCCTTCCTTCCATTTTGTGTTGGGTTTTGATTATCACTGATGCCCCGCGCCACTGTAAAACTCACTCAGGGGTGTGTTACTGAGCTGATGCATTTTACGACTTTTAGAAAGTTTATTGTGTCCCTTGTGTCACATAAAGTGATTCATAGGTCATAACGCCTTCTCCGGTGATTCTCACAAAATGAAATGGCGAGGGTCAGTCCTGTCTTTTCTCTTAGAGTATTAATTATCCACGTCCATTTTCAATACCTCTCGTGTGAGGAAAAGGTATTGTATGTACACAGGATTATGACATTTGTACGGTAATACTAATGCAAACTTGAAAATGTGGTTCGGAATGGAAAAAAGTGATTAAATCTTCGTTATGCCACATTAATTTAAAATTAAACTACCATTTATATGACAAAGACGAAATTGGCAATTAAATAATATTAATATTAATATTAATATTCGAGCTTCATAAGAAACGGCAAACTGTTACGAAAGCAATTTTCCGCAATATCGCTAATGGTTAAATCCGAAAGTTAAACTAGTAATTGTGAGAACGTGTTTTCACAGTTACTGGTGTAACTTAACTAGTATAACTAGTACAACCCGTATGCCAATACGTTCGATTTGTTTCTACAATACGGGTGTGGTGCAATGATTATCATAGCGAAAGACCGGCTTGGGTGGCTCAGGGCATCACAGCACTGCCTCCGACCGGAAGGTTTTAAGTTTCGACTTCCGTTGGTGGCAGGATTTTCAATATACCTACGGCGCTAGATGAACATCAACCGCTAGTTTTCGGTGGTTTCTGCGAGAAACACAATTGAATGCCGGAGCAGTATCCTAACAAACGGGTCAGGGACCGCGCGCCATCTTTCCTTCCTCTTCCTTGTTTTATCTTCACCTCTTTGACACACACTTACACTTACATGCACTACACTACCACACATGTCGGGAACATAGAGCTTGTTCCGGCTGGGTGGTGCCCCACTGTTAGCAGATTTCTAATTGGGGAAAACCCTATAAGTTGACTTGTAGTTTGGCGCCGGATCTCGCCATTCAGAGGGGAAAGCCCACCGCCATCTGCGGCGATAAAAACATGCATTACTATTACGGAAGTAATGATTCTAGTAGTTGACACGCTCGGAATCACTAATCAATCGAACGATCATGGCAAGAGGATTTGTCGTAAGACACAAAACTTTGAGGAAAACTGAGTTAATGTAACACAACTTGATGCTATGATAAGAGGTGAACACACGCCTGTTTGAGTCTCTTGATGGGGCGTCGGAAAATTCGCGATCCCCGGCGTTTCAGGAGAAAGTGGAAATTTCACAAAGCCCATCCAGGTATGACCCTTCACGTTACTGCTTTAGATTCAAAGAAATTTGGGACGCGCCTTAGGAGATATCCGTGTTTTAAATTTCTTTAAAAAAGTTATGAATTCAGCCCAGCAATTATATTGATATTCTTTGAATAGATAAATAGAAATAATCTTCCGTAATAAAATATTGTTTAAGATTATTTCTATCAACCTATCCATAGGATTCTCCCCGATTTCTTCCGTATCCACAGAGTTTGTTCTTTGTGAAGAAGTGATGTCCTGTGTGTTCATATAAACGTACTATATATTGTAGGTTATTGTAGTATTCTTAATGACTGCTTTTGTTAAAATATTTAATTTATTGTTGTACTACACGAGAGATTTTATTTTTCATGAACAGTGGGCGTGCTACTGTTTGGAAACCCAATTTGTGTGGTTTTCTTCAGCAACATTTTAATACTGTTGACCACTTGTTTAACCTTGTGGCGGTGGTTCGACAGCGTAGGTTGGGGGGCGGTGGTTCGGAAGCTGTGGGTCGGCGGCGGTGGTAGCGGCGGAGGCGGTGGGTCGTTGACGGCTCGCGCCCGGAACGCCATGGAACTGGTTTTATTGGATCGCGGCCGACGCTCAGACAGTGAAATGACGAAATGATTCGAAGATACAGTGCGCCGCCACGTGGTGGCTCTCTCACCGGTCAAACCAGGTTCCTAGGCTTCGTTACAACGTGGCTTGGCAATGCCGACAGAATACTTTACTGAACTAAGATCATTGCTATATGGAAGTCAGGTCCGGGAGCGGTAGCTCATTGCGTCAACTGATGTCACTGCAGCTCCTCTGACCGGGAGGTCCTAGGTTACACTCCCTACGGCGGCAGGATTTTCGACACTAGCTTTTCAGCTAGGTCGAATTCAGTCGCTGTCTGGAGGAGAATTCTGATCGGTAGTTTTCCGCGGTTTCTCCGATCAACACCAGGCGAATGCCGGACCAGTACCCTAACAAGTAGGCCACTGACCGCGCGCGATCTTTCCTTCCTCTTCCTTGTCCTATCCTCTCCCCTTACCCACACACGTACACTGACATGCACTACACTACTACATATTCCGGGAGACCGGTCGGGAGCTTAGAGCTTGTCCCAGCTGGGGCGGTGCCCCGCTGGTGGGAGAGTCCTGGTTAGGGGAACCCCCACTAGCCGTCGGTAGGTCGGCGCCGGATCTCGCTATCTAGCCGAGGAAGATAACCGCCATCTCCCGATAAAAAACATGCACTACACAAACGGGACTAATGACCAAAGCAGTTGACGCGCCCGGAGACACGAAAAAATCAATCAATTGAAGTCAAGTGTTCAAAACTCACTTCTAACAAGGGAACAAATGAAGTCTTGGTAGTCATATCACAAGTTCGTTTTATAGCTTGACTGCAGAAATTGTAATACAAATATCTGAGCACACTGCTCAGAATATAAATTAAAGGAGTTCGGGATTCTGAATCGGAAACAATAATGCCCACTGAGGGGTGCCATCTAGGGTCCCATTATATTACTTTCGGGTACGGTGTAATAGTATATGTGGTGTAGACTAAGTTATGTAATGCTACGGGATATCAATTTTGAGATTTCAATGGAAATGGTGCTTTAATGACCTCTGATACCGAATAAATTTCGTTTCGTTCCGTCTAAATTTTCACGTTGTTTGACGAAGTAAGTTTTCACGGAAGGCGACACTGAGGCCTTCGTTAGGAATATTCTGAGTGTTGCATATATTGAGAAGTTTCACAAAATAAAGGATAAAGAATATTCTTACACGGCAGACGAGTTTTCTATTTGTGTGGGCAAGACCAGTTGTATCCTGTATCAGTTAGAAGACTGAAATGACCGTTTACGATAGACGTATCGTGTAGGGCGAGTAACAATTCGGTGAGTGAAAAAAATACTGATAGAGCATTAAGCCCCTATAAGAAACAGTTCCCATAACAATTCATCCTACATTTAGTAATGGGTAACCTCTACATATCCGTGTTACTGCTGTTATTCACGAAGATACCTTTTTTGGATCATCTTTCCGGGCAAGTGAAGTGTGATTTGACACACCTCCGTCTTCAGGTGGGGAACTGACGTTCTTTTTTTTATCTTTCCTGAAGATATGTAGTGGATTCGTGAAACACGTATATTTATTTTTATAAGCAAATGAAAAGCACCTTTTCGTCTCGACAAGAATCGACAATTTTCGGAAAGAATTGTAGGGAAAACTTGTTTTGGGAGATTTTAAAGATCCTTCCTATGGTCAAGCGTTAATTACTTTGTTTTTCTGGTACTATTTTATCGAATTGTTATGTTTCAGATAAAGACAATTATATTTTTTCAGATAAAGACAATTATACTTAATTTTGTATTGCAACACAGAAATTTAAAAAAAAGTATCTAAACCTTTTCATTCCAGGTTGATGGACGGGCGAGGCAACTTCATTTTGTTACTTTTCTATTAAGAATTTACATAGTATCAATGAATTTTACCCACAAAAGTGTCGCGTCAAAATAGTATTCAATTATCTATATTATTAATGTAGATGGGTACAGAAATTGACAGAAAACTTCGCAGCCTTTGATCTCTTGAGAGGTTTCTATGGTAATGTTAAATACCCAGGAATTAAAAATAAATAAATAAAGGAGTTTCGATTATAACTGAAAACGCAAATATTTATTGTGTTATTCCCTCTATTCTCATATTTCGCATGTAGACTGGATTCTCATACTCGGAGCATTTCGACCTAAGACGCAGCTGACGTCATGCGGTACCATGGTTCCCATAAAGCGGGTGACTGCTACATATTTTCTCTTCATTATATTTCTGCTTCGTTATTTTTTGATAATCTTGGTACTGAATACTGACTGCCTGTTGTACCGAATATATACTATACTATGTTACTGGAGTATTCATGAACACTCATTTTGCTACAATATTTAATCGCAGTGTTGAATTAGTCTTTTTTAACAGTGAGGTTAATTTGTTGTTCTCAACCATTTTGAGTGGGATTGTTCATCAGCATTTAAGGTGCTGCTGGGCACCCCTTATCAGTAAATTCATCCTATCATTCACAATGAGAGTCTAGGAGCCGTATTGATAAACCTCTGCCAGGGGCCTGCCATGCCTAGCAGGCTGCCAGTGTTCGGTTTTGCGATTTATGAACGGCGCCCAGCCAATTCCAGTCGCCCCTTGTCCTCCCAGCAAGCCCTCAGATGGCAGGCCCCCAAGAGCTCTGCTGGCAGAGCTTCATAAATACAACTGTAGATGAGCTCGCTCTGATCGCTCTTAAAATGCCCATTCCCCCATGGCGAGCGGAGGCCTGGCGCCAGCCTGGCGCCGGCCTGGCAACGCTGCCGCCTCCGGGGCCTGTGAGAGGCTTAGCGCGGGCAATTGGGCGGAAGACATCCGCGAGGAGTCGGCGTCGCCTTACAGGATGCGCGACGCACAGTGGCCCATTCAGCCGCTTGCTCTCGCTCCTGCTTTCGCCTCAGCTCTGCTACCGCCGCAACTCAGTTTTTTCTCTGTCCTTTTTGATTTTCCAACGTGTGGTATAGAGAAAGTTACGTAATGTTGCAAAATAAGTGGAGATATTGACTGGGAGCGGTAGCTCAGTGCAGCAACTGATGTCACTGCAGCGCCTCTGACCGGGAGGTCCTAGGTTCCCACTCCCCACGGCGGCAGGATTTTCGGCACTAGCTTTTCAGCTAGGTCGAATTCAGTCGTCTGGAGGAGGTTTCTAGCGGCCGGCTGCTCTGATCGGTAGTTCTCCGTGATTTCTCCGATCAACACCAGGCGAATGCCGGAGCAGCACCTTAACAAACGGACCGCGCGCGATCTTTCCTTCCTCTTCCTTGTCCTATCCTCTCCCTTTACACACACACACACACACTAACATGCACTACATTACCACATATTACGGGAGGCCGGCCAGGAGCTAAGAGCTTGTCCCAGCTGGGGCGGTGCCCTGCCGGTGGGAGAGTCCTGGTTAGGGGGAAACCCCGCTAGCCGACGGTAGGTCTGCGCCGGATCTCGCCATCTTGCGGGGGAAGATCACTGCCATCGCTCGAGTAAAAACATGCACTACACTTACGGGACTAATGAGCAAAGCAGTTGACCCACCCGGAAACACGAAAAAATCAATCAATCGAGATATTGACGGATACACACGTTTTGAGGGGCACGCTTGTAACGAAAGTGTTTTTTTCAAAAGATCTGACCATCCGTCCGTGAACTACACTTATCCTTAACAGTAGGCGGGTTTTCCCCAAAATGTATATATACAATTGTTCGACGTGATGTTGCGACCTGTCGTATTTGACGCAGGTATTTTAATTTTTGGGGATACTTTGAATGAAACCAGAAGATCTAATTCACAATTTGCACACTGTCGCAGATAGTCTTTTCTAATAGTCTAAATTTTTTAATTGAATGATAATCTTGTTTCCTGCCACCTTCACTTTATTTGTGCACTTTCTTCTTTTCCCGGAATTAGTGCTAAATCACCGAAGAATCACCACATGTGCTAAATTTAAGATGATAATATATGCAGAAGTCTAATTCACAATTTTGCACACAGTTGCTGAGTCTTTCCTAACGGCAGGGTTTTAATTTCATAATTGAATGATAATCTTGTCAGGTCCCAGCTTCACTTCTGTTACTCAGAAATCACTTTATCTTCATTTCTTCCTCCGCTCCCGACGCCTCGCGCCGCGCCTCCGCTCCTTTTCATGCACGCGTGGTCTCCGAGAGACGTCTCACTGTTCGTCTCTACATGCACTTTAAATGGCCGAAGGACGTCTCCGCAGACTTCTGATTTCTCGTTTCTGCTTATATTCCAGCCATTATTTATCGAAATTTCATTCATAAGACTTCTAAGTGCTTAACAGAAAGTAAGATACACGAATTTTATTTTTATTAAGGTATTTTAAGTATTTTTTAAGTATATCTATTTTATGTATTTAAATATATCTCCTAAATACATGTCCAAAAGAGTAAAAAAGACCGTTTCTTCAAATACAAAATGTATTTAAAGTACGTATTTCATGTATAAGTATTTAAATACTGCCCGGCCATGTACAAAAAAAATACTTAAAATGTAAACAATGACTGTGAAACCAAAACAATACCCGTTATGTGATTAGTGTTCGTAACAGATTACATTGATTTTAATTTATTTATTTAGTCTAAAACAGTCAAAAACTGTATGTGACGAATGAGGGAGAAAATCATCTGCTATTAATAGTTGAAAGATGAAATAATAATAATAATAATAATAATAATAATAATAATAATAATAATAATAATAATAATAATAATAATAATGTAAAAAAGCGAGAGATTAACATTTCAAAAACTAGATATTTAAAACTAGATATATTGACAGTTTGAAGTTAACGAGGCGTTGCCTTCAGCATTGAGCATTGTCTTTTAGAAGACTTCTGAAGGCGGAAACTTCCATTATTTCGAATAGCGGAATTGGAATGAACGACACGGCCCAGGACGTCCGTTGCAATTGGGGAGAATTCCGCCGCGCGGCGGGCGCCAGGCGTGCCGCTTGGGGGCGCCTCGCGTGCTTTCTGCGGGCGCCGGGTGGCGCCGCTGCGCCGTGAAAAGTCGCCTCGCGTGGCGGTGGGGGCGGCGGCGGCGGCGGCGGGGTGGGCGCCCGAAACGTAATAGGCCCGCCGCCGCCGCCGCCACCGCCGCCACCGCCGCCACCGCCGCCACCGCCGCCACCGCCGCCACCGCCGCCACCGCCGCCACCGCCGCCTCCGCCACCGCCGCCACCGCGCCACCCCGCCGCCGCCACCGCCACCGCCCTCCGCCCGCGCGCCGCCGCCACCGCCGCCTCCGCCGCCGCTGCCGCCACTCCCCGCCGCCGCCACCGCCGCCTCCGCCGCCTGCGCCGCCACCGCCGCCACCGCCGCCACCGCCGCCACCGCCAGCTTCACTCCCTCCCAACCGACGGGCTCCTTGTCTCGGTAAATTGTGTTTTCGACGAGACGCCGCCACCATCGCCGCCGCCGCCGCCGCCGCCGCCACCGACACCCGCGTCACAAGCCCGCCGACACAGCGAGCGCGAGTATTTTGTGAAATATTCATGAACCGCTGTCGCCCCAACGACGTGTTGGTTACGCCCCGGCAGACTTCCGG
Source organism: Teleogryllus occipitalis (assembly GCA_011170035.1). NCBI lineage: Eukaryota > Metazoa > Arthropoda > Insecta > Orthoptera > Gryllidae > Teleogryllus > Teleogryllus occipitalis. Next base: position 213,134 of record BLKR01002104.1, on the reverse strand, counting down.
CGCAGAAACCAGGCGACAACGGTACGCATAGAGCAGCATTTCTAAAATTATTTTTATGCGGACCCCTTCCTGAAACTCGGGACCTTCGCCGTTCACACAGCTAGCTTGAAAGATCGTTTCGCAGAAGTCAGTTAAAATATGAATAATTTCAGCGTGTCAAATGTCTTTGAGTAAGGAAATATAAGGCTGAAGTTTCTGGGAAGAAACACTTTTCATAAAATGCGCTAGTGAGACGAATTTAGTTTCGACTAGGTTGATTTGTGCTAGATTGCTGAGTGCTTCTAATTAAATGAACAGTTTCATAAATTGTTTGGTGGACACTTTCACCAATATTAATCGTAATTATCAATTTAAATTTTTTGAGTAATTTTTTTATTTTAAATCGAAAGCAATCAATATTTCCTAACATTCACAAAATGTGACTGAAGACTTATCATTGATGAAATCTTGATTTAACTCAAATATTTTATGCTCTTGAAATTATTAGTAGTTTTGCGTTATTTTGAGTTATATGGTGAAAATCTACACCTTCAATGTAGAAGTTGAAGATTTCTTTTTTAATGCAATCTTTTTTCAGTGAGAATTTTTTGGAAAGAGTGAAAACGAACAGAGCATTTTTTAAAGTACTGCATGGTTGCATAAGGATAATAAAGCGTATTACGTGTTAAAACAAATAGTTTTGAAGAATATTGCAATATTATATTTATTATTATTAATAATATCATTCATTTATTATTAATATTATTAGTTTTTATTATATTTCGTTCGCATATAATATATTATTATAAATTATTAACTATATATGACCATCCTGTGGCATTTGCTTCTATCAACGCTTTAGTGAGAGCGATGTTGCGAAACGTATATGCCAAACGTATCCAGCGACCGAATGACACTTTGTTTCGTAACGAAGGACTGGACTTGTTTGGCAACAACCAATAGCTACCGCCACCGAGGCCGCTCTGTGTTATAAACTACTAGTTTGTTTACGGCTAAAATAGCATCGGTTTGCGTTAATGGCCATCATTTATGTAAGTGGTTACGTGAATACACTAAATCTAGGGGCAAATCGTTATTTTTATATTAAGTGCGTTGAGTTATTGGTTTTTAAACGGTCGAGATTGAGGCTTTTATGCCACGACCAACAGGTTGAAGCAATGAACCCTCAATCAAGATCGAACAAAACAATATAACTTCATTCACGAAATATAAACAACAATTGTCTACGATCGTATAAAAATGCTTATGTTAGGAGTCATTATTTGTTTCATCTCTACTCTTTTTGGTTTATTCGAAAAGAACCACCGCCTTCGTTAACGTTCGTATTGTTGTTCCATACCCATACGAGTTCCTGTGGTGTGACTGACACCCAGTTTATATTTACTGAAATTAAAATGGTTAAAAGCAGGGCTGTCTTTCCACAGTTGTGCGAATCTATGAACGCTGCAGTGTATACTTTATTACCTACCAGTCTTCAAGTATTTACGAAAATAACATAACATCTGTTGAGAAATTGGTGTACATTCACAGCAAAGTTGAACGAGTTTCATATATATTTATGTGTTAATAGTTATTTATGTATTAACAGTTAATAGTTATTGGGAAATGTTTAATAATAGTGAAATTAAAATTGTTTTACCATTAATCTGTTCCTTATTTCATTACATCTCTTATAATCTACTTATCGAGCGCGAAAGTTTTTGCTGCATTGTGATATCACCTTGAAAACAAGATTTTTACGCATGGGGACGACAAAGTTTTTAATTGATGAAAAATCTGACCAGATGATTTGTCTACAGAAAAGACTAACTTCATGCACGCGTAGCAACACATAGAAACTCATATTTTAATACGTTCGTAAAAAAACCTATTTTGATTTAAACTTTTCAATTAAAAATATACATTTTTCGCACTTCGTTTGATTAAGAAGTTTTTAAGTAATAAATAAAGTATTATATGATATAAGTAGCAATATTTTTAATATTTGACGTATCCTTTACCAATAATATGCAGTGAATAGGAAATATGCACTGTTGTAGGATCACTAGTCCCTACAAGTTCTCATGGGCCCTTCATTCCATATGGCTAGACAAACCGTCTTTCCATTTTTGATCTGTTGGAGCTCGCGAGGGCTAGTGTGCGTTTAGACAATTGCTTGCTGGGGGTAAGATCACTGGGCGCGGAGCAAGTGGGGGGCGAGGGGATGTGGCAGGGCGACGGGCAACCGCGGAGGGGGGCGTGGCGGGCGGTGAAGCAGCTCCACAGGGGCGAGTTCTTGGTGGCCACCCCTCCCCCTTTCCCCTCACCACCACACTCTCCGCCCCGCCCCGCCCCTCCCCGCCCCGCCCCGCCCCGCCCCACCCCGCTCCACCCATCCCCTCCCCGCCCCGCCCCACCCGCCCCACCCCACCCCACCTCACCTCACCCCTCCACGCCGCGCCGCGCTGCACCGCACCGCACCGTCGCACTCCGCCGCACCCCCACCCTGCCCTGCCCACCCCACCCCACTCGCCCTGCTCCACCCCGCCTCGCTCCATCATCCTGCCCCACCCCACCACAACCCCACCCCCACCCCACCCCGGCCCCACCTGCCCCACTCCGGCCCCGCCCCGGCCCCACCACACCCCGCCCCGCCCCACCCGCCCCACTCACCCCGCCCTGCTCCCACCACACCCCGCCCCGCCCCGCCCCGCCCCGCCCCGGCCTCACCCAGCTACCCCGGCCCCGCCCCGCCCTGCCCCGCCCCGCCCCGCCCCACCCCACCCCATCCCACCCCACCACGCCGCGCCGCGCCGCGCTGCACCGCACCGCACCGTCGCACTAATTAGAGAGCCTCGTAGAGAGCGCCTGCTGCTCTCGCCGCCTCTGGACGAGCGCGCTGGCTCTGCCTGCAACGACTCTGGACGCACAGATAAAACACAGACCGCCGGCCAGAATACCTTTTGAAGAAATTGAAAAAAGACTTAACATAACGGGGAAAATTCGCATTCCGGCAAAGCATACATTATGGAGTAAAAACATAATGGATTCGTTCTACCACTCTCCCTTTTTTCTTCTCGTTTTTTCTATTCCTCTTTTTTTTCTCTTGTCCTCTTCCTTTTTTAATACTTTTTTCTTCTCCTTTTTTCTTTTCTTCTTCTTTATATCCCTTTTCTTTCCTTCTTTTTCTCCTCTTTTCTTCTTCTTCTCCTCCTCCTTTTTTAGAGTAAGAAAAAAATATGAATCATTTTCATTATTGATTTTTTACAATATGTCCTTTTAAATGTGAATTTCAATTGTTTATACGCCTTTTTGCACTTTTAATTTAGCTAAAATAAATTCATTTTCTTCGCTATTGTAGTGAAAATAATGCCTTTTGCCTGCCTATTTTAGGTAACATAAATGCTTTAACTTCCGGGCTCTAAATTGGCAGGCTGTTGGCCCACCATTCGAGACAAATGAGGTCATTGGACCCGTCTCCTGGTAAAGAATTGATTTTTTGCCGATTACTCCTGAGAAACCGCTTTAAAACCATGTTTTTAAGAAACTAAATCGCATTTTAGGTGACGTAACAGCACCTACAGAGGTAAGCAATAGCTCATTCAGTTGTTCTCGACAAGACAAATTGATTTGCAAAATTCTTAGCCGTTCCCCTCTAGGATTTTGTAAAAGAATTTTGGTAAAATCTCGCGTTTTTTATGGCTTTGTAGTATGGAATATTGCGTGAGCCGCGTATTGTAAAAAATCGTGTAAAACGTCAGGGAGACCAGCAAATAAGAGAGAGTTATTTGACATAGGAAGGAAATAATGTATGTTAAAAAGAAGAAGATGAATAAAATTGAATGATTTAGTCAATATAATATATAAGGCGTTATATGACTTTTCATTCCTGAAATTATCACTAGAACGTTGAACTATACATCGGGTATGCACCAATCAAAATGAGGTATCCCACTCCTCCCTGCTGGCCAATCACAAGGTGCGGCCAATCAATCATAGGAAGCGCTGATGTGTCCACGTCTAGAGCGAACACAATGTAATTAACAATTGGCGCATTCTGAAACTTTTTGGAGGTATTTTAATTTGAGGAATATTTTTATTGAATACCACTGGTGCATTGGTAATTTTCAGATAAATTTCCTCGTTGCTACGCGACAACGGAATTTATAGATGTAATTTACAAAGTATTAAGTATGCCCATGAATATTAATTCGAAGGAAGTAGCAAGCAGTAAGATACATATAATAGATATTTATAATTCCAGTTTTCAAAGCAACTGCGAGGATATTGGTGAAATGCAGTGGTGAATTACTACACTCTTTCCGGCATTACATAAAAGGTTAGAACTTAATCTTAGTAGATTCACGACCATGTAATTAAATGTTGAATGTTCAAATCATGAAATTTTAGCAGAGTACAATTAAAACCCTAAATAATTCCAGTCTGCCGACGTTTCATAATATAGAATTCTATATCGTGGATAGTAATACGAATAATCAACAAAACTGTTAATACATGTTTAGCACATACATATAATTGTTCATCGAAACAGAAACATATTGTACATAATTAATTGGATGTGCACACTTTATTATGCACATCCGGTCAGTGATTAATTAGTTGAGCACCAGTCAAGAAAAAATACTAGAATTGAGGAAGTACTATTGAAATACACAAATTTCTTTATAATATTAATTTTACAATGTGAAAATGAAACCGAGCACTTATTTTAACACATAAATAATGAATTACGGGAATGCTGAGGGGAAGTTTTGTGACGTAATTAAATGGTGAAATAATTGATGTCATCTTCGTCAACTTACTAGATCTATTCGGAGAGGGTTTCGACGGCTATTCCGACTTTCGTCACATATAGCGAGACTGATGATGACCGTGAAGTCTTTGAAATCCAACCCTCTGAATAAATGTAGTAAGTTGACGAAGACGACTTCAATAATTTAACCCCCTAAATGTATATATATATATATATATATATATATATATATATATATATATATATATGAGACGAGCTCGAATATATGCCCTGGTAACGGACCGAACCATGTGTAAAAATTCCCAAGATACCGTCTTCGGCAGTTCGCTAATTTGAACGCGGCGCGAGAACCCCGTCACTGTCTGACGTCGACCGCGGCCGCGCCGAGCGAAACGCTTGTCCACGAATAAGAAATTCGAAAGATAAGCTTGGGAACGAGATCTTGTGATTGGCCGGTATCCGAAAAACGAGGGAAGCCAACGGCAAGAAATTTTTTCCGTTGAAAGTTGAAAGACTCTTAGGAAAATCTCGGAGGAGGACGGATCGCTGCGGAACGCGTCTCACCAATCACGTCAAAACCGTTATAAGTGATGGTTAGTGAAGGGAAACCGGTCGCGAGTCGCTAGCAGTGAACTTCACGCGAGATTGTTTCATCCGAGTACGGGAAGAGAACGAATACTGTACTCGTTTTTTTATTGATAATTCACGACGGAAAATAAACGTGTATCAGTGGGAGCGAATTATGTGAATTCGGTGAGGGCTGAATCGGACTCTTTTCCGGCGTACGCCGAACAGTTTTCTGCATCGCCGCTACGTCACATCACCGAAGCAAGGAGCCAAGGCGATAACCATTCCTGAAACACCGCCAGAGAAGCATTTGTGTTGAGGAAGGAAGACGGGCGCAGAGGCGAGGCCGAGGCAATTCTCAGCCGAGAAAACTGGTGCGGAAACGCAGCGGAAGGAGGGGCGGAGGATCGTGGAGGCCAGGCTACCCCGGCGCGTCGCCAGCACGAGCCGTCGCTACCAGCGCGAGAGCCCGGAGGTCGCGTAAGGTGCGATCGCCACGTTCTCCAAACGCCGAGGCGCCAAGGCGCCGCTCGCAGCACTCGACTAGGCCAGTTCACGTAAAACCCCATTGGAGAAGCGTGAGTACCCGTGCGACAGAACGGTCGCAGTAACGAAAAAGATGTAATCGAACAATGTTAAACCACACTATTCTTTTAAAAGCTTTTCAAATGTTACGCATTTCAAGCCACATTTGTGAATGCTGGCGTGTGGAACTCTTGAATGAAAGCTATGTCAAGAACATAAGTGATTAATTTGCTTTAAACAAGTCACCCAGTTGATTGAGTGTTTAAAGAGATTTATAAAGTGTTCAAAGTTCATATAGTAAATTTATCTGCAGTCTGTGCTGAGTTTTCTAAGCATTGGTGGTTGAAGTGTATTGTGAATTAAAAACCACTTTTAAGAAACGAAAGCAATTTAGCGCAGGGAATTTAAAAATTTGTGTTCTTTGTGTCCTTAAGACGAAGGTATTCCTACACCAACTGGTGCATGAATTACAAAATTATTTAATGAATGATGAAATAAGGTGTTTTTTATGAGGTAGCGATAATTGCTTCGAATATGCATTTCCGAGCACGAAGGTTGTGTTCTAAATGTGATTATTTGTGAAGGGTTGTTATTTTTGTTGAATTTGTGTGTTGTTTTTTTTCTTTTTGTTTCTTGATTGTAGAATATACAGCCTTGTATGCCAGAGCCACAAGTGTTTTGCTTTGAGTACAAACCTGCCCGTAGTCCCCACCCAGGTGCATTTTCAGACATAAGCCTCATCAAGGCAAACGATTCGAAACAACTCGAGAGGTCTGACGTCGGGACGGCAGTGAACTGTCGAACGACGCCGGTAACGCCCACGCGATCTCACACATCCTTAGGGCTAACGACTCCTTCTCGCAACAGAGTTGTATTATGCGCGGCGCGTCGGAGGGAAGGCCACGACGTGTGTTCCGTCGCAATATACATATATACATATATATATATATATACATACATACATACATATATACATATATATATATATATATATATATATATATATATATATATATATATATATATATATATATATATATATATATATGCGTGTGTGTGTGTGTGAAATGTCTGTCTGCACATTTTAAGCGCATTACGAGTTATCTTTTATTTGCCATGATGCCTTGGCCTGAGCAGAATGGACTCTCGTTCTGAAACCACTCATAAGAGTCAATATTAAACGATTGTCAATGTTGTCAGGAAATGCCGAGTAGGTTGATTTATTCTTTCCAGACAATGGTATTTTACTCCATATCTAGTGTCAATTCATTTTTACTTTCTTAAAATTAAATTAATATAAAACTAGCGGTGCTAAAAGCACGTACTTTCTCGCAAGTAATTTCACGCAAAATTACGCGATAAGTACCTACAATTTCGAAAAATTATAAATGACCTTATTTCAAAACCTATATGTAAGGGACATTTCTTTTGGGGAGAATTCCCTCTCTTTAATTTTTTCGTTTCAGGAAGATTCCAAAAAATTTTGAACTTTCACAATTTTTGAAAAATCAGAGTTTTCAACGAACATGAGACCTGCACAATTATCTTAAACGTCCTCCACACTGACCAAAAACATTTAACAAAACCGATGGAGCTATTTTGAATAAACAGACGTTTTGCCATCATTTTCGGTACGATTTTTCGGTATCAAGGATCCACAAAACATGGCTTCTGGCTACACCACGTGTTAGAGGATTGTTTTTCTAAATTTGGCAACTGGATTTCCCATTTTTACCAGAGCCTGTAATTAGAGTTTTTCTGCCATAACTTTCTCCGTAGTGAGAAAGGAAATTCTACTCCGTAGCGAGCAAGTAAAAATAAAATGTGTCAAATGATAGATTCTGAGATGGAAATTCCGATAATCTGAGATGGTAAAACCAATAGGGAAGAAAGTATATTTCGGTTTTTATAACATGTCGCGTGTGGACCTTGTCTTCATGATGGAATATGGCACTGCTTTTTGCTTCTTTCTAGGTCGTTACTCTAGATGTCACACGATCGCTACCTTATCAAGAAAAATTAATTAGTGCTGCAGGTTAAGCAACATCTAGCAGCACGACCGAGAGAGACGCGAAAATCCGTGCCATATTTCGTCGTGAAGACAAGACCCTCACGCACCATGTTATAAAACGGAAGTATAGATACAAAATCTGGATAGAAAGTTACAAAATCTGGTTTAAATCCAAAAACAAACAATTATTTCTCTTTTGGATTGTTTTCAAAAATGAAATGTTCGACAGTTCTGAGTCAATTAACGAAGTAGAATGTCGTAGTGTCTATTTCAGAGTCCTCGGCCTGTTACCTTCCGGTGCTTCGTGGCGTGAGGGCTGAGCGCGGGCGAGCCGAAGAAAAGTTGCTGCTGAGGGGTGGTTTTGTTGCCGAGGGGGGTGGAAGAGGCGGAGGGTGCAAAGATCTTCGCAAACACTTGACCCTTGAGACTTCTCTCGGAGGCTCTAGAGGTCCTCTTTTTAAGACTGAATCAATACTTCCTTTGTGTTGATTGCTTTCCGCATCTGAAGAACTGAATGAGAAAAAGCAATTGTATCTTGATATTGACTCAAGTGTTTCGATATCTTGAATATGATAATTAACCCTAGTTTCATCGTTTTGTTGAAGCATTAAACATACTATATTTTTTTTTCTTTTTGACTTTTAAGATAAAATTCATTTAAAACATTTCAATAAATTAACTACACTTTTAATATCAAATATATCTAAACTTAATTGTTACATCTTTAAATATAAAGAAACTTTCCTAAAAATATTTATTTTCATGTATTTTTATGAGCTAATGTGCATTACAGTTATACTCACATTTGTTTTACTATGAATTAGAGGAAATCTTCGCATATATCCATTTGATATTGAAAAAATTCTCAATGATTCAATGTCGAATAAAAATATTTGTCCCTCTTTCATTTTCTGTTTAGTTAAGCCACTATTGCAGATACAATTTAGAATTGTGTAATCATAATTCTGATTTACGTTAACACAGCATTCAGATTTCTATGACTTACACTTATAGTATAGTTTTATGTATTTCATGTGAAAATTGAATGAAAAATTAGGGGTCGAAGAAATTGAAACTTTTTTCTCATGTGTTGCAAATTTTAATTTATATTTAAATTTAACTTTATTGATTATATTTAACTTTATTGTTTATATTTAACTTTATTATTTTGTATTTTATTATTGTAACTATTATTTACATACTATATTTAACTTTAGTTATTTTGCATACATTGCCATTTACGTGTATTTTTTTAGTGTAGTTTAGTTTATACGTTTATTTGTTCCTTTGATATTACATGATGCGGCCCTAAGCTTTAGTGTTTGTAGATGGTACCTTAGCTTTGCCTCTATCGTCCTCTTCCACATCTCACATTACCCGGTGTAATAAATCTCTTTACAAGTTTTTTGAATCTTCAGTTTAATGCAGTTGTCGTCTGAAAACCATCAGATATCAACTTCACTACAATATAAGAAGAAGAGAGCAACGTACTAACTATTGTGATTCGTGCTGAATTCTTACAGTGTCTTTAATTGTGCTACTTAACTAACGAAAAGGAATAAAAATTATCACATGTTCTACTGGTAAGATACTATTGTTTAGTTGTGCTTAAGTGACTTAAGTGGTCCCACATCTTGGCCGGACAGATATCTGGAGTGATTCCCAGCAACACTCCTTTTGGAAATAGGGGGGTTGCACTAATTTGCCGCCACTAAGATTACTAGTTTGTTACGCGTTAGAACTTGGGAAACGGTTGCACCAGAACAAACTTTTATTTTGTCATATTTGACATATTCTTGTAGACATTATTTAAGAAAGGTTCCCATCGTAGGTAGAGCTATCATGCAGTCCATTAGTTCCACTGACTCCGCCGGAATACCACAGGCCGCAGGCTTTAAGGTTTCTTCCATTTTCGGAAATCTGATATTGTTTTCCTCGGGAACCTGAGATCTTACAAGAATGGCTGCTGCATCGTATTCCGCTCTTGCAGCATAGCCGGACTCATGTTAATGTTTCCTTAGAACGAAGTAAAGAATAAAGAAGATTAAATTCTATTCTGGTTTATTTTTCTATAAAGCGGACATTCACTCTTCCGACTCTATTAACGGCACGGCAAATCCACCACATCACAAATATCTCTTTACAGTGAATATCACAATAAATATTTTGATGTTTTTCTGTCTCCATAAAATCCTCTGTATTGGCTTCCGTAATGCTCACACGTATGACCGGTAGCGGTAGCTCAGTGCATCAACTGATGTCACTGCAGCACCTCAGACCGGGATGTCCTAGGTTCGAGTCCTGACGGCGGCAGGATTTTCGACACTAGCATTTCAGCTAGGTCGAATTCAGTCGCTGTCTGGAGGAGAATCCACGCGAATGCCGGAGCAGTACCCTACCAAACGGGCCACGGACCGCTTGCGATCTGTCCTTCCTCTTCCTTGTCCTATCCTCTTCTCTTACAGACACACTTACACTAACATGCACTACATTACCACATATTCCGGGAGACCGGTCGGGAGCTTAGAGCTTGTCCCGACTGGGACGGTGCCCTGCTGGTGGGAGAGTCCTGGTTAGGGGGAACCCCACTAGCCGACGGTAGGTCGGCGCCGGATCTCGCCATCCAGCGGGGGAAGATCACCGCCATCTCCTGGGAAAACATGCACTACACTAACGGGACTAATGACCGAAGCAGGTGACGTGCCCGGAAACACGAAAAAATCAATCAATCAATCTCTTACGTATGCAAGTGACTCTCACTATCAACAGCGACTGCTACCTACACGACTTTCTGCTGTCAACATGACTTATCGGCGGCTCTGTGACGCGTCCGAGTGGCCTATGATGAAGACTGCGCTCTAGTGATTACCTCTGCTTAGAAACTGTTGAGCTGGCGGTGGCGCGGACGCGTGTCTGCGCTGCGTCCAATCGGGAGCTTAAACGTCATCATAGTGTCGTCACTGCAGTGACGTACAAGCTCCGGATTGGATGATACCGTAATAGCTGATTACGCCAAAGGACTGTGTGTTTAAACCGAAGTATATGCCCATCGTGCAAATACATCCATTTAACCTATTTTATTTATTGATTTATTTATTTATTTTACGTCAAAAACAGTTGAAACTGCGTATGAGGTGCTATGGGGAGAAGTGAATTCTGTGCACATTCAAAATTCTGTCATCCCTACACTAAGTCACATACTACATGAATTTTGAAAATAAAAAAAGCTCTCATGTAATAAAATCTATTTTCAAGGATAAATAAGCAATAAAATTTGGGCTCTTATCCATGATGTCCTTCGTCAAGGAATAATACTTCCTGCCGCAACAACATGGAAACGATAATTTGAATTACTATATTTCCCACTGAATTCTAGAATACGTGCACAGATAATGAAGTTACATTTATGTCCAGAAGCAAAACAAGGGAGATACCTCCGTAACCTCCAATGCTTTGCCAGCAGACGCGGCTATTAGGAAGCGCTGCAGGAACGCCAGGAAGGTGAACTGCGAGCTGCGAACTGTATGGTTTTCTTTTATAGCGAGGTTCAGACAGGCGACATCGAAGCAAACCACCATTGATGTCGGCATCGATGCGGATATCTTCGGTGTCTGTGTTTTTAAGGAATAAACAAAACACATTGAATCCATGTTCGGCAGAAATCGCCATCGGCCGAATATTTCAAACACTCACTACAGTGCAGCCATAGACATTCTGTCAGATACGTTGTGGCGAAAACAGCGGAGCTTCCAAATGGGCAGAAAGCTATCAAATTATCATATATATATCTCAAATATAAATTTTGTACGCTCTGTTAAAAAGCTTCAAACTGCGACTTCATAATATTAAAAAGAAACTAGGGTTCTCTCTACAATGCACCAGTGCAGTTTAGATGGTTTTGATGTGGCTAAGACTTTCTATTAAAAATTATTTCCCAAGGAATTATCGAGCTTTATATTTTCTTTTTCATTTCTCATTTCTCAAAATTTATTTCACAATTTCTTCCATTCCGGCCGGACCCATTGCTTTCACAAGCATCACTCAGCAAACGAGACGGGAGAAAACATCGATTTCCACGCACACCCAGCTGTCAAAAGCTGAAAAAATGCAGGTGTACCAACGCGAATAATTCAAATATATCATCAAACTTGCTAAAAATATACTATAAAACCTTCGGAAAAAAGTAAATGATCTCCAAAAACTGCTCCTAGATCTACTTCCCACCGCCACATTCTTTCAGTCAGATCTCCTCTGTTCCACCTCGTACGTCACTCCCCGCCGCCGCGACCTCGCGGTCGCGTCTATCATCTCAACCTCATCTCTTAAAGTAATTTATTTCCCTTCATTGGCAGTTAATGCCTTACAGAAGTTATAATAATTGAACTTCTGAAATTACAAGCATGATACAGAAATTTAACACATGGAAGTTTATTCAGGAATGAACCTCTAAGTAAAATTATACATTTTTAATCAATGTCTAGGTTATAACGATTTTAGAAAAACAAAAGTTTGAATGTAAATTCTATTGTATTTGAAAAAGATATTTAACTGCAAATTATGGATCCTGAAAAAGATCTTTGGAATAACAAGTTTGGATCCTTGGAAAAGGATTTGCCGTTTTGCTAAGATTGTAATATAATATAAATAAGATTATAATATAATTATATTACAATACAATAATATAAAATTATAATATAATATATTATATTCGAGTAGAAGCACAGGAAGGAAGAGCGTAAAAAATCTGAATGATAATTTTGTAATCCAATTTTTTTAAGGGGGGAATAGAACGTTAATTTTGAATTTGTCCATTTCATATCACATTCCTGCCATTAACACCATCACCATACCTCTTCGCTTCCGCCATCCTGCCACCTACGTCGTGCTTTCTCCGATCAACACCAGGCGGATGCCGGGGCAGTACTCTACCAGACGGGCGACGGACCACGGGCGACCTGTCCTTCCTCTTACCTGTCCTATCCTCTCCCCTTACACACACACTTACACTAACATGCAGTACACTACCACATATCTCGGGAGACCGGTCGGGAGCTAAGAACTTGTCCCGGCTGGGGCGGTGCCCCGCTGGTGGGAGAGTCCTGTTTAGGGGGAAACCCCATTAGCCGACGGTAGGTCGGCGCCGGATCTCGCCATCCAGAGAGGGAAGATCACCGCGATCTCCAGAGAAAAGAACATGCACTACACTAATGGGACTAATGACCAAAGCAGTTGACGCGCCCGGAAACACGAAAAAATCAATCAATCAAAACCCACCCACGCTGCCCTGCCGCCGCCCGCTGATGTGATTTGTTAGTAGGCGAACACTGTGTTTTTGTCAAATCTCCCACCATTCTACGTCCTGCAGAGCGTTACCCTCCGTCACAAACTAGGACTTGCGAGATGGCATTTCAGAACTCCATTGCGTACTCTACAAAAACAATGAGCCCCTTTAAAAGAAATCAAATATCCCATTGGTATTGGCTAGCCAGGCTTGCTTTTACACCAGGCTTTGCTTGGTCGATAGACTTTTTAAAAGGCCAGGCGTACATCAGTGACGTAACTTGAGTGATATCAAAAGGAACCGTTTCGAGAGTGATCTCAATCGAAAATGTTTCGGAAAAGATTGGGCGACGTTTTATGATGGAAAAGCATTTGTTGGAGCCCCTTTTTGCAGCGGAGACTTTTATGACAGCACTTTTAACCGTAGGTTTCTTTTACAATCCTGTTTTATGATTTTAAGCCTATATTTTCTTATGCATGTTGGCTTGCCTCATAACGCACGGCGTGCGTTTGGCACCGAAAGATCAATATTGTACTACTAGTAGTGCCCGTGCGAATAATTCGCACGGAGTTTAATATTTTTAAAATTCCCTTAATTACAATTTTCTTTTATTTATACTGGAAGTTCATTTTTTTTATGTATAAAATTTTTAGCCACTGCATCTAATTCAATATTGTAATTTAAGAGTTTTATCACAGCAGAATGTACTAATTTTCTTTTACTCAAATTCTCTGTAGGACACTAACAAATCAAAATGTATGAATAATGGGACTTGATATAATTAACTCTTCCCAAATACAATAATTTAAGAATAAATCAATTCAAAATATCAATAACATTCATGATAATGTTGACCAACACGATCAATAACAGGACAAAATATCAATAACCTTTATTATTGAAAATTACAATCCATGTTGAAAAATCTATCACTAAAAATAAACTATAAAAACCAACAAACAAAAAAAATTGCCACAATAAATAAATAAAGCCTTTCTTGCTCGCGAGTGAATATAACTTACCACTTTCATTGAATTGGTCCTTCCCTTCAAGAATGGATATGAACACATTTATTAATAACCTTGCTTGTGAAAATGCTAAATAAATGTGGAACAGGCATAGGTAAATAAATACTAATTTGAGAAGAAAATAAATAAAATTTAATACACAAATAAAAATAAAATTTATACACTATAAAATGTACACACTATAAAATTAACAACATTAAATTTAACAAACAAATAAAATTTCAGGTCACTTCCCTCAATGTAATATTTTGAGTGAATAACTTGCCATTTTCTTTGAATTGGTCCTTCAACAACAGAAATGAACACATTTCGAAACGACCTTGCTCGTGAAAATGCTACATATAGCTGGCCAAGTGAGAAAACAGGCGTAGGTAAATAAATACCAACTCGCTCAAGTGTCTGTCCTTGTTACTTGTTAATAGTCATAGTGAAGACAATTCTTAGCGGGAATTATTTTCTACACAACATAAATGGAAGGCTTAAATCAGAAGGACATAACTGAATTCTGGGTATTAAAACGGTCTTCCCAGAATCAATAACTACTGCAGAAATACAGAGGTCATGCAATGCCTTCACAATCATGCGCGTTCCAAACCTTCTCTAACATTTAAATTTCTTATTAACATCACAATTGTGTTAATTTTCAGTGTACGAATATGAGGTGGGAGACCTGATGGAGTTAAACTATTCAAGAATTCTAGAGGATATAACTGGGCAGAGGAGTGATCTTCACTTTCAACACAGTCAATACTATAATATGTTTTAGAAGGAACTTCCACCAAATTTTCAACAATGTCTTTATTAATTTCTGAACAATAGTCATTTTTGTGCACAGTATTGCAACATTTGTTAGAGCGTCAATATTTGTTTCATTAATTTTGTGGGTAAGAAATACATTGCTTATTAAGTCATCGTAATTGCATATACACTGTGAAGGTATTTCCACCAATTAATCTTGTAAGTGGTGAGATGACAATGTTCCATTTCCTAATTTTAATAACCACTCACTAAATTCTTGATCAGCAGCTGCTCTAATATTTTCTGTAAGTTTTCTTTTTTAATGAACTTCCAAAATAAACAATTTTTTACACAGTTTTCAACAATGGATAAACGGGTACCACGTCTAATAACTGGAAGGGTCCGTCTAAAATCTCCTCCAAACAGAATAACTTTCCCACCAAACAACAAATCACATTTCATGATATTCTGTAATAATTTATTACAGACAATTAGAGCATTTTTGGAAACCACTGATATTTCATCCCAAATAATTAGTTATGCTTTTTGTAAAACCTTTGCTTCCACAGAATCTTCTCTGATTTTGGCCACAGATGATTCATGAATAGGAACTGGTAATTTAAAAAGAGAATGCGCAGTCATACCACCCTCCAATGTAGTAAACTGAAATTGTCACGAACTGCCAAACGATAGCAATAGTACCGCAGTTGTGTTGTTGAATTCCTAACTGCAGTTCTATATATATCAACATGCTGAATGCCTGGCTGCCATCCTGAATCACCACAGGGAAACAGGAGTGGATAGCTCATAGGGTGAACATGAGGATTCATGTTCGATATAATGGAAATTCTCTCTGAGCTTTTTGATCTTACTACGAAGTCAAATTTTCCTGGTTCCTCCCCCTCATCAAACATAAAGGCTGCAGCTATTTCCTCCGATACTGGAATATTGTACCGACGCTTATCAAATGAATTTTCCGAGGAGAATTTTAGCTCCATATTTTGAACATGATCCGTAATGTCCTTCATGTGTTGAAAAAGCTGAGCATAAGGATTTATATGGAGAATAATTTCCTGTAAATTCTGCATAATATATCTATCACAAAAACGATTTTCATGCCTATCTATACGTTTTTTTAGGGCTTCACTTGCATCTAAAATGAATAAACCTGCATATGATGGCTGAATGTTATTTTCTGGAATCAAAGGCCCAACAGCATGATATATCTGTCCATGAATTTTTAGACAATAAGGCCCCGACCCTCATAAATGAACAGCATTTAACTGAACAGATGCAAAAGCCAGAGCATTATTATACTGCCGTATGTTTTCAAGATAATTTATTGTTGTCGAATCATTTGCTTCGATTAGCTCTCTAAGAAACTGAGGCACGGCAATTGGTGGTAATTTTATTTTCCCCTTATGGCAACATATAGAAGTATTCTGCTCACCTCGAAAAAGTTTTGCAGAACAATGACAACATCTATAGTACATTCCACCAACACTGAACAATGGAACTTCACTGTCAGATTTATATATTCTGGCAGCATCATAACTAAGTGGAAGGTCTCTGCTTGCACTTCTATTGCGACGGATGCCATGCGTTTCATCTGCTTGAACTTGCATGTTCATTTGACAGAGCCCGCCTTTCCCGTTTTCTTCTGTCTTGTCTTTCCAGTGTAAGAGGTCTTTTACGTGGCATATTTGTCCTAAATAAAAAAAAACATCTATGAACATTGAGGATTTAATGTTAATAGAACTAAAATGTAATTCTTAAAATCATAATACATAGTGCTATTTAATTTGCAGAATTTTATCTTGAATATATTTAATAATCAGAACATATATCTCTAAACTAACCTTTATTTCAAGTCCCTCTGCGCTATTTAGCTGCACCAAGATGTAGGCAGAATGAAGGTTGAACCTATCAAAACAAAATATGGGAAATAAAATTGTTGCAAAAATGCATGCTTATATTATAAATAACCGCAAAATAGAGTGAAAACAGTTAATTTAGGTCTGAAGAATAACAAATAAAAATATATTAGAAAGAATTTGAAGAGAAAAAGAAACTTTTAAAAGAAATAGAATCTTAAGAAAAAATTTTTAAGAGATTATCTAACATTACAAAAATAACTTTTAGTCCTAAAAAATAAATAAGAAGACATTCATGAACATTGAGGATTTAATGTTACTGGAACTAAAATTTAATACTTAAAATCTTAATACATGCAAATAACAGGAATTTCGAAATTCTTATGGGCCAAGATACAAACGACTGTGGCACTCGTTAGTGTAAAAAAAGATAAAAGTGAGCCATACAAACAATGTAATCTACTGCACATCTTGGAGTATGTTGGCATAATGCAATTGACTTGGAATGTAATTGGATATTACCAACCTTTAACCACTGGTAAACCGCACTGCACGCACATGAAACTATGCTATTCTGCTGCACCAAGATGGATGTAGAATTAAGCCATGTGCTCGTAAAAAAATCTTGTACCTACCAATTCAAAATATCAAATATAAGACACTAATATAAAAATTACACAGAACTTATCTCTGCGTGCGATGTAATCGGATACAATATACTAACCTTCGCTGTTAGCCAAATTCGCTGCCACTTCTCTGTAACTAAATTCGCTGTTCAACCGCACCGAACCGCACACGAACACCAAATGTATTGGCGCTTTCAAAATTCGCTTTCAGCAGTTACAGGTTCGCCAACTTAAATTTTGCGAAGAACGTTGAGTTCTTGTAACAGTTATTTTTTTGTGAATACCTTTTTACACTTGGTTGTCAGTCTGTAACTCAGTAAACTTTTTTACATTCACAACTTTCATTGTTCAATTTGTTTATATTTGGCCATGCGCTCGGAGACATGGCGTTATAATAATGATATGCCGCAGGTTCCCCAACTCATATTTTGCGCAGGACGTTGTGTTATTGTTTTAATTATTTTTTTGTAAATAACTTTTTATGAATTACGAAAATGCAAAACTGATTACAATTGCGGAAATAGAAAATTTTTTTACACCGATAAACACCCTGATCATACGAATACATCTAGTGGTTATCTATATCTCAGATCACCATTTTACTGTATTAATTATATGGATAATAATAATAATAATAATAATAATAATAATAATAATAATAATAATAATAATAATAATAATAATAATAATAATAATAATAATAATAATAATAATAATAAAAGTTACTTTGCCGGACTGGTGGGAGTAGTGCTTGCGCCTAACTAGGAGTTACACCAAAGTTTTGAGTTCGAATCTCTCATAACACATAACTGTTTCAGTTGTGATGTGGCATGGGGCACACCTTGTCACCTATGTCTCTGTCACCGAATTCCTTTCCCTTCTCGGATTATCTATGTGTGATTGTTAGATGACGTGACAACGCAGAGGACTTTCACAACGGGCCTGTGAAACCGCGCTGTCGGCGTCACTTATGGCCCATTCACAATGCAATCACAAACATAAGCATAACACATAGACATAGACATTAACACAAGCGAAGAGTTGGCGTATTCACAATGCCGAACATAAACACAGGCAAAATAAGAGTTTCTATTGGCTATGAGACGCAGCACACGAATCGACACGAATAGTTCGCCTATCGACTTCGATACTCGATTTCGAGTTAACGAACTGTGATTGGCTCATTCCTTATGTCTGACATAAGCATAAGCACAGAAGCTTGAAGCTTGCAAGCTCTTAAGTTAACGTCTTACGTGTTATGCTTATGCGAACGCATTGTGAATGAGTCCACTTGTAGACGTAGTCCTAGCTTTTATGTTAACGCCATGCTTATGCTTATGTTTGCATTGTGAATGGGCACTTTAAAGGAAAGCGGCCAGTTACGTCGCAAAGCTTCCCTCGAAAGGTATTTGAGAAACTTAAAAGATTAGAAGCATATCTAAATGTCCATTGGCTCCGGAACAGAGCTGGGGTGGTGAGCACCGGTGAGCGCATTGCGGGTTAACGATCAGTAGATGCTTAAGAAATATTCTTACAGATGGGAAATTTTACGAATTTTTGTTTTCAGGTTGTTTGTGTTTACATACGACCAATTGGCTAAAGTTTGTCAATAACGTTGCACGAAATATTTTACAACTCATTATAGTTATGCTGGACTATTAAACCTCTTTTTGTTTCAAAATAAATACGCATTGAACATGCAGCTTGTCTGCCATGGGCTTCGATGGCTCTAGGTATCAACCGGCAGGTTGTTGGGTGGCTGTAGGGTGATCCCGACGGTGGCAGGACATTGGACACTAGCTAGATAGCTAGGTACAATTCAGCCGCTGTGTGGGGGAGAACTCTACAGACCGGCTGTTCTGATCGGTAGTTTCCGTGGTTTCTCCGATCAACACCAAGCGAATGCCGGAGCAGTACCCTAACAAACGGGCCACGGACCGCGCGCAATCCTTCCTTCCTCTTCTTGTTATATCCTCTCCCCTTACACACTCACACTTACACTTACGGAATTCGCCACCCAGTGGGGGAAGATCACCGGTACCTCCCGCGATAAAATCATTCCCTACACATACGGACTAATTATATCAGCGGTTGATGCTTCCGGAATCACTAATCAATAAATCTAATCTGCACAAAACAACGCTCAAGCGAAATTTAAAACGCGAGCGCGCATGCGCGGAGACCGCACTGGAGATACTCCGAGGAGTTGCAACGTGTCGCGGTTCGTCCGTGAAGGACTCGTGGCCAGCAGAGGCGTCTGATAACGCAACTGGCCTTCAATTAGTACACTTGTCTTGCCGAATGGGTAAACTCTAGACGAACGATTGTTGACCTTCGTTATTCACATATTCAATGCAATTCATCCACAAATGTTCTTTAGAACATTTTCTTTATTATTTTATGGACAACTCTGAACATAATATTTATTCTCAAACCCTTACAACTCGAAGGTTCTACGTCGAAAATAATAATTTTTCATCTTATTAGCATAGTTTTACAAATTTGTAAATAATAGATTTGAAAACAAAACGGATACATATTATCAGAAAAAATACTACCACAAAGGTTCCCAATTCAGATTTGAATGCAGGAATGAAAATATTAAGAAAAAAGGTTTGTTAATTCTTATTGGAACCTTTCACACAAAATTACCTTGTAATAGTATCTCCGTTTTGAATTTCACTTTAAACGCACAAATATGTGAATCTAAAAGAAAATTGAATGTGAAATGCAGAAGTATATATTTCTTTTAATTATGAATTATGTATAAAATAAGATTAAATATATTAATTTGTTTGAACTGAAATTACATTTCATTATTTATTTACTTATTATAATCACATTACTTAAACCAGACCGAAGAAATGCAACCAGACACTGTACTACAGGAACGTAAATATTTAATTCAATTATTTCCTTCGAAAAGTAAGGTAGATTAAATTATGTTTGCACAAAAGAATATTTTTTCCAAGCATGCTTCTGAAATTTTATCAAGAAAAGTTTATGAAGGAAATAAAATTTTATTATTTTAAATTCATGTTAAAATGCATATTTCGTAATTTCTAGGACATAAACACATATTTTTAAAAGCGCAAGATATTTAGGGCACACAAATCCACTCCTTCCTGATCATTAAGAATGTGGTAGACTGCTCACCTGGAACTCCACCTTGTACAGCACTGGGAACTTCCGGCGCAGCTCGCACATGCGCGGGTAGTTCTTCAGGTCAATGGGCTTGTCGGGCAGCGACGACGTCACGCCGTTTTCCTCTGCAACACACAAAGACCTTCAATCAGCCGCGAAGTCAATCGCAGGACATCTATTTGCGGGCTGAAATGTTTTATTTATTTATTTATTTATTTATTTATTTATTTATTTATTTATTTATTTATTTATTTATTTATTTATTTATTTATTTATTTATTTATTTATTTATTTGTTTGTTTATTTATTTGTTTGTTTATTTATTTGTTTGTTTATTTATTTATTTATTTGTTTATTTATTTATTTATTTATTTATTTATTTATTTATTTATTTATTTATTTATTTATTTATTTATTTATTTTTATTTATTTATTTATTTATTTATTTATTTATTTATTTATTTATTTATTTATTTATTTATTTAACTAGCAACAGTATTACACCATTTCAATATATGTAGACTAATATTGATTATATTTGCTCGTAGTTTGCGTATTGTTATAACATTTTTTTGACAAATTAATCCATTCGTTTCGACTAACCATATTTAAATCAACATTAATTTTATTTACTAGCCTAGACATATGTCAAAGTGGGGCGTTATGCCAAACATTGGTTGTCGCTGAAGGGATATAAAATAGAACAATAGGAAATCTAAAATTCCACGAGCTTTTAGAGAGAAAGAATGTTAGACAATTTCGAGGAAATTCAATTTTTCAAGGTTTAAACATAATTCTCCACTAAAACCATTAACGGAAATTGCAACCGGAAAAGATACCCAACACACGCATTGTTTTCTTGTCTCTAGCTAACTTTCCAATAGACGCGGCCTAAAAATTTACGAGTTTAAACGCGGCGATCCCACAGACTGACTTTTTACAAAGTAGAAAAGGGATTAAAGGACGTAATTTTGTTTTGTATAAAATAAACAGCCTTAGGTAAAACACAAAACTTGGTAACTTAGGACAGACGTGCACTAGCATGATCTTTTTACTTTCTCGTATATGTACGTATATACGTACAATAACCGAATCGTCTTGGGCTTATTTGTAATGTAAGTGAAACGAGACCAGTGACTTAAGTTCACTATAACCGAGGGTTCACTATATCCGAGTTCAATATAACCGATGTCGACTGTACGTAGTATAGAGAAAGTTATGTAATGCGGCGCAAAATAACGGCGGATTTTCGGCAGAAAAAATTCATTGACGGATCATGACAACGAAAAAGTGGATAAATCCAGTTGCTGAATTAAGAGAAAAACCCTCTAAAAGGTGGTGAAGCCAGAATCCCTGTTTTGTGGGTCCTTGCTACCGAAAAGTCAATTGACGCCAAAATGCCCGAGTGTGTGCCCGACTGTGTCTCCGCGTGTGAACATCGCTATCGTACGATTTTTCTGTGTCAAGTCTGTGCCATTCTGTAGCACCACTAGTTACATATTAATGATTTTTTCCACGTCTTCTTTATTATTAAAGTTCTTGCTCGAAACTATAACCGATCTGAAAAGAAAATATAGACAGCGAACTGTGACACTTCATGAGGCTGGTAATTTAATAATATAACGTCAAAGCAAATTTTGTATAGGTAACTAGTACACGATACAAAATCAGAGAATATGAAAGTTGTAAAAGCATTTGAAATTATTCACCGGGTTATGGTAGATCTAAAACTCGTCTAGAACTCACAACGGGCGATTATTGAAGTTGTTCACAGCACTGAAATTATATAAACTAATTACTGCGGAAATAGGTACGACAGACACGACAACTCACTAATACCAATCGCTTCCACACAGCAATAAAAAAATACCACCGTGATCTGCTAGTTGGCCCGCGCTGAACTGAAGGTTAATCGACGCTGTCTCCTTGTGCTGGCCCGTTCATCCCGTCCGTTCCGCCATTTGGCCTCCCGACTGCCCACGTCGCCCGGACGAGGCCGGGCCGCAGAATACCTTTTGTGCGCAGCGGAGCCCGCGGCGCCGCGGCCCGCGAAAACGGAAGAGCCTCAGCGAAAACTCTCGGGCGAAATGGGGCGACCGCTGGCGGGCTGGTGCGAGGGACCGCGACGATTTAATCCGCCTTTTGTCCGCAGCCGTCGCCGCACGACCGGTGCCATCGCTAGCCGCCTCCGCCACAGCACAGTTGATTTCATTTGATTGATTAATGAGATTCCGCCCGCGTAAACTATTATGGTCAATAATTGCCTGAGTGTAGAGCATGTTTTCTATCACGAGAGGTGGCTGTGATCTTCTCTCCTGGTAGATGGCAAGATCTGGCGCCGACCTTCCTGTCGGTGTCCCAACGAGGTATCTGACACCAGCGGAGTACCGCTCCTTCCGAGATAAGCTCTATCCTCCCGACAGGTATCCCGAAATCTGTGGTAGTGTAGTGCACGTAAGAGTAAGAAAGGGGAGAGGGTAAGGCAAGAAATAGGAAGGAAAGATCGCACGCGGTTCGTGGCGCGGTTTTTAAAGTACTGCTCCGACATTCGCCTGATATTGATGGGATAAACCACTGAAAACTAGCCGGCCGCTAGGATTCTCCTCCAGATAGGTTCTGAATTTGTCCTTGTAATGGAGGTAGTGTCGAAAATTTGCCACCGTCGGGACTCGAACCCTAGGACCTCCCGGTCAGTGGCATTAGTTGATGCCCTGCGCCACGGAAGCTGGTGCGCGAGTAGCAGAACTGAACGCGAAATTCCTGTGGATGAGGGGGTGGGGTGTTATTGGGCTTTTACGTCCCGAGTGACGGATGGCACATGTACCTAGAGGTTTTCCTGATTTTTTGCAGAAACTAAAGTTGTACAATTTCTCAGATGAAGACGTTATAAATAAATATATTTTTTATTTAACCACATCAGTGGAATTACCACTTTATAGGGGAGTAGGTATGTATTATAATCGATAGTGACTCGAAGTTACAAGAAACTGTAAATTTGCACACTATTATAACCCTATTTCTGATCGAGGACATCCCCACTGGGTACCCCTATGATGATTGTTGTTAATTTTGTGAAGAAGAAAGCAAGATAGAGTGAGAGGTAAGATAAAAATTTCTCTTGGTTACGGGGGATGGAATACATCTTTTGGGAGACAAGATTTAATTATTGTAAGAGCAGCGCTGTTTTTTTCCAAAGTTAAAGTGGCTGGTCCAAGGACCAGTTTGGAGGTTGGAAAAGAATTTGGGCAACTGTAATGAAGCGTAATATTAACTGGTTCTATGTCTAGTTCTGCGTCAATGAAATTGTCTATTCGTTATATACCATAGGTCAAATTTAAAAAAAACATAAATGGAAAATTCTTTATAACGAAACATCAAGCTGACTGATCTCTGCACCTATTCCCTCTCCCTAGATAAATCGTGGTTGCGCCACTGCAAACATCAAGGAGATAATTCGATGTTATGGTGTGGTGTTGTTATGGTGCCAGTCAACCAAGATCGTATGTCTTCTTATTTTTACGTTCATCGCACTGTAACTTCTTGGGTTGTAAAAACTTGAAAGCACGAGCATTGGTGGCGTAAATCCATAAGCAACTTTTTAAGAGGCGCCAGCTGAGAGGCAATTTCCAAGGCGGCGCCTCCGCCCGCTCGCCCCATTGGCCACCGCGAGAGCGCTCCTGGGAGGGGGAGGGGACGCTTAGCCTCTCGGAGTGGATGTGCATCTTCTACATTTTATTTCTAATCACCATATGAGTTACATTTTTTCAGAGGTCTCGTTGCACTACATAACAGTTCCCAGACACCCAAAACAGGCGGGGAATGTTCGTGGCCTCTGCTATGAATCGGTGGTCCGTGGCGAATACATGGAGAGGGCGTGGCAATGGTGGTTGGAGAAGGGTAGTGTGGCGTGAGGAGCGTAGCAAGGGGATGGGCAAGGGGAGTTTGGCGAGGGGAGCGTGGCAAGGGAGAGCGTGGAGAGAGAGGCGTGGCGAGGGGAGTGTGCTGAATGCAGCATGGCGAGATGGCGTGGCGGTGAGGAGGCATGGAGAGGGGGGCGTGGCGAAGGGGATTGGCAAGAGGAGTGTTGGGAGGGGATCGTGGTGACAGAGGCGTGGTGAGGGGGCATGGTTGGTTGGCTGGTTAGTGATTCCGGGCGCGTCAACTGCTTTGGTCATTAGTCCCGTTAGTGTAGTGCATGTTTTTTCCTCGGGAGACGGTGGTGATCTACCCCCGCTGGATGGTGAGATCTGGCGCCGACCTACCGTCGGCTAGCGGGGTTTCCCCCAAACCAGGACTCTCCCACCAGCGGGGCACCGGCTCAGCCGGGACATGCTAGTGTCGAAAATCCTGCCGCCGTCGGGACTGGAACCTAGGACCTCCCGGTCAGAGGCGCTGCAGTGACATCAGTTGATGCACTGAGCTACCGCTCCCGGTAAGGGCGTAGTGAGGGGGCATGGCGTGGGGGGCGTGGTAATAAGGCTTAGAGAAGCGGAATTTGACGTAGGGAGCGTGGCGAGGGGGGCGTGGCGAGGGCGTGGCGGCGAGGGGGCGTGGCGAGGGCGTGCGAGGGCGTGGCGAGGGGGCGTGGCGAGGGGGGCGTGGCGAGGGAGCGTGACGAGGACGCTTGAGGGGGGTGAGGCCGGCGGGGCATTGATCCCGCGGCGAAACTCAACACCCCAGACGCGTCGCTGGCGCGGGCCGCGTCAAGTGCCGGGCACCTTATTTGAACGGTGCTGAGGGGATGGCGGCGCCCCGTGCAAAAAGTGAAACTCCGTGGAGGCGCGCGCGTGAAGCGGCCCGCCCGAGGGCGCCTTCCCTCCACTCCCCGGCGGCGAGGCTCGCTCCCGCCGCTAATTCCACCGCCCGCGCGCGCCGGACGCTTATCGCGTTGGCTCTAATAGACGGAGCGGAAGGGGCGATAAAAAAGTTGGCTGGGTGGCTGGGGGCGGCGGCCGCAGGGGTGTCCCGGCGCTCGCGGAATTCAATATCTTGGCGAGACAAAGCTGGAGATCAAATGACGCGGAAGTTATCGCGCGCGTCCCTCGTCGCTTCGGCGTGGACGCTCCCTCCGAGGCAAAGTGTGTCAGTGCTCGGTTGGCATTCGCGACGGCCGTGGGAGCGGGAGTTGTGGGGTGGTAACAGAGGGAGCATTCCGAGTCGGGAGTTCATTGCACATCCAGCAGAATTTATTCCAGGCGATTTCGTGAAGAAAAATATTACGATATTTTTGTATAATACCATGTTTAAATTCACGTTTTAAATAGTGTCGATCAAAAACACAGAAAAAAAGGATTTTATAATTTTATACATTGACTTTCGGACATGTTTTGAAAGTGGTGATAGAAGAAAATAAGGAACACAAGGACGACACCATGGACTACATGGAATGCACCCAATGAATGCACTGAATATAAATTATGACGAGGTATATTTTCAGGAATGAGTAAGTCGTGTTAGTTCATGTAGGTTCCGCAACATAAGGTCATTAGCAGATTGTCCACTTTTCTTCCTGCAATGTTACTGTATTCCATCATCCGAAGAAGTGGGCAACGTTTTCTCAGTGATTTTACTTAAACTCGACACATAATCAAAATAATAATTTTAAGATAATACATAAATTCAATTCTGAGAATCTGTTGTTTTTTTCGTTCTGACCTCCACTTTTGAAGAGGCCTCATAACAATTTGTCCCGCAGTCCACTAAATAACACTTGATATTTTTATTTTATTTTTTGTATTTTTTTATATAGTGAGCAATATATTGATGGTGGTAAAAACACACACAAATATTCATTTAATTTAAATAGTGACTTGTGTCATTAGTTCATCGCGTTTGAAATGCATCTTTGCACTTCTTATGCAACCATTTCAAGAATATGGTGCACATTACCCATTTTCTTCATTATTTTTGTACAATGTCTCTTGACAAAAGACGCTGTTTACTCGTAAAAACCCTAACTGTAACCAGCATTTTTGTTTCTCTTTTATCAGTGTTACAAGACGATTACTATATACGAAAAACAGGTTGATCATTGAATGATGCTTACGAATTGAAATCCGACTCATTTGCCCGTGTAGGTAATTGCTAAACTGTGCGTCCAGCTAGCTTTTTGAGTTCAATTATTTCAAATAGTACGTGAGACTCAGATCACAGAAATCAAATTTCATAAATTACAATGCCATTCGGTTGGCGTTGGAATCAAGGCGCAACAAAGACACTCAACTAGGCACATCACAATTTTTGCAAATATTCGGGAGAAGAGCAACAGCATCATTAGATAAAATTCATAAACGCCATCTAAAAGTATGCATTTATCGATATTCTGACAGGCAATTATAAAAAAAACTCAATTTTCATTATGCAAATCCAATTTATAATTCTAGAAAATTAAAATTTTTCACTCAAATAATAGGAAGTTTCCTCTAGCTTCACGACTGCTCTCGATGCTAACATCACTGATTTCGTTCATGGAATAAAGTGCAAACGTCAGGTACTAGTGGCTGTGGTCAGACAACAGCCTTACTTTTGTTAGTAGTAGTGATCGGGCGGGGAACAATATTAGGAGTGGGAAAGGGGCACTGACTCTATACACACTAGTATAATCAAATATTCTTATGCTTTGACACAAGTATTTGAAACTTTGAAAGGTATTACAATATTAAGATACGCAAAAATCCTATCTTTAGAATTAAAAAAACGAGAAAACAACAAACTACTTTGCGCATCAAATATCTCTTGAATTAGGAAAAACGGTATCATCAAACAAAATAAAAGAATTTTCTGTTAGTTGCAATTCGATTCTTTCAATCATAAAAAATATTCCTCTCTTCTCGAAAAACATTCAAATCAACAAACAAACAAAAAACAATAATCATCTCGACAAAAGCGATCTCGACATCTCAGTAGCCATCTCGCTAATAGAACAACATAATGTTGAGTCCTTTTACAGGTTATAAATCCAACTCCGCTGAGTTAGTTCCTGGTTGCATGCGTCCTTTGCGTTTCAAGTGGGCGAAGAGCGCAGAGCCTGGTGCTTCTGTAAGACGGCAGGCAGCCTGGCAGACAGCAGTCGCTCGGGAAGAGTGCATCGGCCGCGGGCGGGTGGGGGGGAGGGGGAGCGCGGGCGCCGGGGCGGCGCGAGGGCCGGAAGCGGAAGCGCCGTCCATTTTTCAGGCGCCTGCGAACGCGGTCCCGCGTGGGCCGGCCGCGCTGGCCGCCATCACAGGGCGCGAGCGAGGGCGAAGGAGGGCGGGTGTGGAAGGAGAGAAGCCACGAGTAAAGGGCGAGAGAGGAGGCAGGCGGAGGGTGCGTGTGGAGGGAGGGGCGAGGGTGAAGTAAATGAGTTAAGGCATGAGTAAAGGGCGCGAGCGAGGGCGGGTGGAGGGCGGGTGTGGGGGCAGGGGTGGGGGCGAAGTGAAGCCATGAGTAAAGGGCGTGAGCGGAAGTAGGTGGTGGGCGGATATGGAGGGAGGGGCGGGGCGAAGTGTAGGGGTGAAGGCATGGGTAGAAGGCGAGAGAGGAGGCAGGTGGAGGGCGGATGTGGAGGGAGGGGCAGGGCGAAGTGAAGAAGAAAAGGCATGAGTAAAGGGCGAGAGCGGTGGCAGGTGGGGGGAGGGGCGGGGCGAAGTGTAGGGGTGAAGGCATGGGTAGAAGGCGAGAGAGGAGGCAGGTGGAGGGCGGATGTGGAGGGAGGGGCAGGGCGAAGTGAAGAAGAAAAGGCATGAGTAAAGGGCGAGAGCGGTGGCAGGTGGAGGGAGGGGCGGGGCGAAGTGTAGGGGTGAAGGCATGGGTAGAGGGCGAGAGAGGAGGCAGGTGGGGGGAGGGGCGGGGCGAAGTGTAGGGGTGAAGGCATGGGTAGAGGGTGAGAGAGGAGGCAGCGGAGGGCGGGGGTAGAAGGTGGGTGAGGGGCGGGCGCGAGGTGAAGGAGTAAAGGCAGGAGAGGAAGGCGTGAGCACAAGGTGGGATCCGAATGTAGGCGTAAAGGATGGGGTCATGTATAATTTATAGAAAATACTAGTAGATTTAGGCGTATTTTTGCGTGAAATAGAGGCAAATTACAAATAATTATTTTCTAAAAAACAGCTCCCATTTTTTCTTTAAATTTTCTTCTTGTATGTATCAAAGGACGTTAAAAAACTCGTGCTGGTTCCATTTCTGACGAACACACCTTATTTTTTAATATTGCAAATAATTAACATTGCAAAAATACAAAATTAGTGATAAATATTGTTTTAAATAAGATCTTTGTAAAAATTGAGATTTTTAAAACACTTCATGATCAATTTTGTAAAAATGAGTAGTTTTTGTGTAATAGCAGCTTGAAATTAATGCAATTAATAAAAACATTTTTTTCAGAAACGTATTGAAATATTTCTTTAAATTTTTCCACGTATAAAACAAGAGACGTTTAAAACTTTTCTACAAACAAAATATTAATATCTTTTCCTAAATTATCTCTCATAATTATGTTACATTATTAACATAATTATGTGTAACATAATTTTAAATAACAAAATTATATCATATTAATTAAAATGGAAGACATTGTCCATTTGACAAAATTAGAAATGTTGATTGATTGACTGATTTTTCCTGTTTCCGGACGCGTCAATAGCTTTGGTCATTAGTCCCATAAGTGTAGAGCATGTTTTTTAGGGAGATGGCAGTGATCTTTCCCCGCTGGATGGTGAGATCCGGCACCGACCTACCGCCGGCTAGTGGGGTTTCCCCCTAACCAGGACTCTCCCATCAGCGGGCCACCGCCCCAGCCGGGACAAGCTCTAAGCCCCAAACCGGTCTCCCTGGTAGTGTAGCGCATGTTAGTGCAAGTGTGTGTGTAAGGGAAGAGGATAGGACAAGGAAGCGGAAGGACAGATCGCGCGCGGTCCGTGGCCCGTTTGTTAGGGTACTGCTCCGGCATTCGCGTTGTGTTGATCGGAGATACCACCGAAAACTACCGATCAGAGCAGCCGGCCGCTAGAATTCTCCTCCAGACAGCGACTGAATTCGTCCTATCTGAAAAGCCAGTGTCGAAAATCCTGCCGCCGTCAGGACTCCAACATAGGACCTCCCGGACAGAGGCGCTGCAGTGACATCAGTTGATGCGCTGAGCTAACGCTCCCGATTTAAAAATGTTAGTTATCAGCTATTGTGATAAATATTTTTTTAATTTAGAAGAGTTAAGGACTGAAGTATTACAATATAAAAATAATCTTTAAAATGGCAAAAAATAGAGTAGGTACACATTCCGTTCCCTGTAGTCATTACGATTGTTGCTGTGGAGAAAAATACGACGATGTTCAGGAGATTTCACTATATTTTATAATCGAGTTTAAACTTGACAATGGGCTCACAGACCTCTCTTTCATGACGAGCAACTGTATCAAAAGGGAAGGTCCCACAAAAATACTTGAGGGTCGTGCTCGAGCTCTGTAGCAAGGGCACGCGTTCGCGCAATTGAGGCAACGGAGACAGGGGGGGGGGCAAGCCTTCGCCCCCACTCCGCCTACACGGCCTCCCCTCCACCAACCCTTCGCCATCGCCACAGGTGCCGACTTCGCCTTCGCAACCGTCTTAGCCTTCGTCTCCGCTTGCGCCAGAATTTCCGCCTCCGCCTTAACCTCCGCCTTGTCTCAAACAATGCCTTCCACTTCGTCTCCGCTTTCGCCTTCGCCTGTGCCTTCAGTTCTGCTTATGCCTTCACCTCCGCCTTCACCTCAGACAGCACCTTCGCCTTCTGCCCTCGCCTCCGCTTACGTACTTAACTACGCCTCTGTCTGAGACAACGCCTTGGCCTTCGTTTTCACTTGCGGCTCCGTCTCTATCTTCGCCTCCACTTCCGCCTTACCCTACGTCTTCGCCTTCGATTTTACGTCTGCCTCTGCGGCTATTCCCTCGCATCTACGTCTATGCCTTGTTCCCATCTTCGCTTACACTTTTACATACGCTTTTACCTCTCTTTGCCTCCAAGTTCGTCTCCACCTTTCCCGCTTTCGTCTTCGTTCTCATCTGACTTCACTTCTACCTTCTCGTCCGACTTCGGCTTTGCGTCCAAATTCACCTGCCACTCCAACTCTTTCTTTACCTCCGTCTTCGCCTGTACTTCTTCATTCGCCACTCCCTGTCTGTGCCTCGACCCTCGCGGCCTACTCTGCCTTCGTCGCCGCCGCCTCCGCCCCCTTTGATTCCTACCCCACATCTGCCTCTGCCTGTTTTCAACTCCGCATTCGCCTCGCTTCGCTGTCTCCTCCGCCGTCGCCTCCGCCTCCGCCTCCGTCTCCGCCGTCGCCTTTGCCTCCGCCGTCGCCTCCGCCTTCGCCGTCGCCTCCGCCACCGCCGTTGCCTCCGCCTCCGCCGTCGCCTCCGCCTCCGCCTCCACCGTCGCCTCCGCCTCCGCCTCCGTCTCCGCCGTCGCCTCCGCCTCCGCCTTCGCCTGCGCGCCGCGCGGAATGCGCCGAACGCGAGGCCGCGCGGGCCCCTTTCGGAACAATGGCCAATAATTAAATCACGAGCACAAATAGCAGGAGCGCAAGAGCAGGGCGCGCTCGCAGGCGGCGGCGCCGGCGGCGGCTCCCATTGCCTGCGGCCGCTTCCCGATTCTGGCTGGACAAACAATGGATGTGGACGCGTTTGGCATTTTAGTCTCGATTGTTCAACTTTGCAGGCCACCTAACGGTGTCCCTCATGCCTGGGCTTAGATCAATTCCCACGCTTGGGGTGTAAGAGAGACACGTGGCAAGCCTGGCGTAGTACCTTCTCCGTAACTAGCAATCTCCTCCTACCTGAGCTTTTCTTCGTCACACAGCTTCGGAAATTGAGACGATTTTAAATAAAAGCTACAAATTTATTTTTGCTCCAAAATTTTCATTCAGGAAAATAATCTCCATCTTCAATGTTGTAGGTGTAGGAAAACGCCGAAATAATTAAACTTTGACATTTTTCGAAAAATCAAGAATTTCAACTAAATTGAGAGCTATATTATTTTAAACATCCTTTACGCTGTCCGAGAACAAATTTTAATCAGAAGCTATGGAGACAATTTTGAAAAAATTGTTGAGGCTACATGTAAAGTTTCCCCAAAATGAAAATATCATTTTCCAACTTAGAAGACTTCGAGTTCAAAACGACCATCTGTAGGGGGGTCGAAAATGATAACGTTTTGTATGATACGTATTGTAGAAAACTGCATATAATAGAGTTATATGCGTTTATGCAACATGACGTTGTTGATTTTTAGGCAAAGATTTTCGGCAGTTAATCTCGTTGACTTCATTGTCAAAATGTTATAATTTCCCTCTACATACCGTGGAAGTGTGTAATATTTATTCTGAGAAATCTGTCTATTTTCATCCCGAGTCCCTGACCTTCTTGGCGATCCATGCGCCGTATTGTTTTGATGGATGGGACATGATGAAAATAAGAATGACGAGGCAATGGTGCAATGCGATGCATAGGCAACGGGAGAATCCCGATTGATTGATTGATTAGTGAGTCCAGGAACGTCGGCTGCTAAAGTCATTAGTCCCGCAAATGTAGAGCATGAATTTTCCTCGAGAAGTGACCGAAATATTCTCCCGTTGAATGGAGAGAACCGGCAACTACCCACCTGACGGCTAGAGGAGTTTCCTTAAATAGGTATCTCCCACCAGCAGGGCACCGCCCCAGCCGGGGCAAGTTCTAAGTACCCGACCGGTCTCCCGGAATATGTGGTAGTGTAAAGCATGCTAGTTTAAGTGTGTGTGTGTGTGTGTGTGTAAGGGGTGAGGATAGGACAAGGAAGAGGAAGGAAAGATCGCGTGCGGTCCGTGGCCCGTTTGATAGGGTACAGTTCCGTCATTCGCCGGGTGTTGATCGGAGAAACCACGGAAAACTACCGATCAGAGCAACCGGCCGCTAGAAAGGTCCTCCAGACAGCGACTGAATTCGACCTACCAGCTCGTGTCGAAACTCCTGCCACTGTCGGGACTCTAACCTAAGACTTTCCGTTCAGAAGCACTGCCGTGACATCAGTTGGCAATCTGAGCCACCTCTCTCGGCGAGAGTCCGAAAGAACCCTACTTTGCCACAAATGTTGCGTGGATCTTCTGGGATTCAAAGCAAGAGGTGGGAGGGGAACGGAGCCACTGCAACGCAGGTCGGCGCGCAGCGAGCGGAACGAAGGACGTCGGCGTCGGCGCGACGCGGCGCAGGGCGCCAACCACGCAGGTGGCGGCGGCGCTCCATTCAGAGCGGCGGCGATGGAGTAACGGTTAGCGTATTGGACTGTTATACCCAAGTTTGCGGGTTCGAAGCCGTGGATTTTTAAGGGCGAAAAAATCCTTCGGAGGGGAAGTAAAGCCGGCTGTCCCATGTTAGTAGATTTACTGCATGTAAAAGATCCTCAAGCCTAAATGATGCCTCTGAGCTAAATTCAAATCGCCTGTTTCATCGCCCAAGTAATACCTTCTTTCTCCCATGGTTGGTGAAAGGAGCGTAGCGGAATTTGCGTGGTCAGGCGGAAGAGCAGGCCTCATGGCCTGAGTCTCGCCACGTAAAATAAGGCACATTCAATTCAATTCAATTCAGGCATTATTTGTGTTCAAGGGAGGGTAAATGGCCCCATAAATGTAGTTCATGAAACATTTCAGTTCGGACGTGTGGTGAACCTCCATCCGTCCTCCGTCCCCTCGCGGGAACGTGACAGAACGTCGACTTGCCGGAATACAATCTCCGCCACCGTCCCAGCTCCACTGGTCTCCGTACATGTGTGGTAGAGTAGAGAATGGAAGTTTAAGTATGTGTGTGTTTGTAAGAGGTGAGAATGGGAAAGTAAGGGGGAGGGAAGATGGCAAGCGGTCAGTTACCCGTCTGTTAAGATATTGCTCTGACATTTGTCATTTGATAGGAGAAACCAGGGAAAACTACCGATAAGAGCAAGTTTTCGCTAGAATTCTCCTGCTCCGACATTCGCCTGGTATTGAAACGACAAACCGGGGAAAACTACAGATCAGAGCGAGCGTCAACTGCTAAGATCATTAGTTCCGTAAATGTACTGAACCCTTTTATCGCGAGAGGTGGCTGTGATCTTCCCCGCTGGATGGCCAGATCCGGCGCCGACCTTCCCCTTCGGTTTGCAGATTGTTCCTCAACTAGGTATTTCACACCAACGGGACACCACCCCTGCCGGGACAAGCTCTAACCGCCGGACTGGTCTCCCGGCATGTGGGGTAGTGTAGTGCATGTAATTCTGTTTGTAAGTATGTGAGGATATTACAAGGAAGAGGAAGGAAAAATCGCGCGCGTTCATTGCCCGTTTTTTAGGGTACGGCTGCAGCATTCGGCTGACATTGACTGGAGAAATCGCGGAAAACTATCAATCAGTGCAGCCGGCTACTAGAATTCTCCTCCAGACAAGTGAATTCGATTCAACTCCATAGCTTCCGTTCCGTTCCGTTGAAAATCTGCCACCGTGGCAACTCGACCGTAGGCCTCCCGGCCAGCCCCGCCGCAGTGGCAACAGTCGAGCGTCGCGCCGCGCCGCGCCAATCGCGCCCTCCGCCGCGCCGGCGCCTGCGAAGGTCGAGGGGTCGATGCGGCGCCGCCCCCGCTAATGAGCGACTCATTAAATCTCGAGTCGGCTCCGCGCCGCGCCGCGCCGCGCCGCGCCACGCGGCCCCAAAGGGACGCGACATGTCGCCTCGCGTCGGCACAGAGAGCGCTGCTTGGGCGGGGCGGAGGCACCGCCGCCGTTAAAGGGCATGGACGCGTTCCATCCCCACACGCTTATTCAGAGGAAACGGCAATGTTCAAATTATTTCGCTTAATCCTTATTAAAATATACCAGCCAGCTGTGAAATTAGAAAAATAAACAATGTCGAATTCAATAACACCTCCCCAAAGAAATTGAATTTTGGAATGGTAATTTTGAGGTTTTGCATGTTTGAAAACTTTCAATATTACGTTTCTTGATTTCTGTCATTTTATCTTCAATATCGGCATACATGTATTTTTAGGGGGTTGATAAATACGAGAAAAACGAACCGGAATCGGTGGCTCAGGGTATCAACTGTCACTGCACTGCCTCTGATCAGGAGGGCTCCATTCCTAGGGTTCCACTCCTGACGGTGGCAGGATTTTCGGCTCTAGCTGCTTAAGGTCGAATTCGTCCACCATCTGGATGGCGAGCTGTTCTGGTCAGTAGTATTCCGTGCTTTCTGCCACGCGAATGCCGGAACAACACACTCACAAATGGGCCGATGACCGCGCGCGATCTTTCCTTCCTCTTCCTTGTCCTATCCTCACCCCTTACTCACACACACGTTTACTCATATGCACTACACTGCCACGAATGACGGGAGACCAGTCGGGAGCTCATATCTTATCCCGATGGCGCGATGCCCCGCCAGTGGGATACCTGGTTGGGGAAATCCGCACGGAAACTCGCCATCTAGCGGAGGAAACTCACTACACTCACGAGACAGATGCACTACACTTAGGGGAAACAATGGGACTAATGGGAGTATTGCCCGTAGCGCCCGGAAACACCAATCCATCAATCCACCACAATGAGCGAAGTCGCAGCGCGTGAGGGTGGCTAACGGGGGGGGGGTAGCGCTGGCCTCCCTGCGGAATGCGCGATTCATCATCCGGCGCGGAGGGAGCTCTGGCGCTCGCACTGCCCGCTGCCTGGGCACGAGGACTCGCTGTCACGCCACGCACACCGGACGCAAGGCATGTTGGCTTATAATGGCTTATTACCCGGCGTGGCCCATTTATTTATCACAATCACCTCTTTAGGGGCATCGCCCGCTTCGTCTCTCTTTTGCTCTGTTTTTGGCCCACTTCCTCCGCTCTTTCCCCTACGCAGATTTTTTTTGTCCTGATCCACCGTCCTTCAGATCCGCCCGCCCCTCTTCGTATGTCCTGTCGCTCCTTTGCTTCTTTTGTTCTTTCTCCTCATTCTGTTCCGGGCGTCCCTTGCTCCTTCCTTCACTATTTATTGCGCTCTTCTTCCGTTCCGCCAGCTCCTTTTGTCTAATTCGCTTCACTGCTCCCGTTTCCGCCCGGTCCATCCGGTCTCGCTCGGCCACGCCCCGCGTCACCAGACATCGCTCGCTCACAATTCCATTCGCATATGCACTTCACTAAAATGTGGTAAAAATATCACATTTGCAGACAACATTTTCAATCACTACTTTGTCATTTTTGGTTCTAGGTGGTTCAAAAGTATTTGTGTCAAATTTGAAAATAATCACTTCAGTGGTTC
Organism: Teleogryllus occipitalis; assembly: GCA_011170035.1. Classification (NCBI taxonomy): domain Eukaryota; kingdom Metazoa; phylum Arthropoda; class Insecta; order Orthoptera; family Gryllidae; genus Teleogryllus; species Teleogryllus occipitalis. The sequence continues at coordinate 177,343 of BLKR01002104.1, read as the reverse complement.
TAAAGATTTTATGCCTCATACTCTACATGCTCTCATTTTTATATAATAGATGAGTACAGTTCGGTCCCCTCTTCGATTAGTCTCTAATTAATTATTGAGTTATATCAGATGTGGAATATACGTTGGTCATCTCGTTAATTTTTAAAAGATTCACGACATACAGTTTCCACCTAACAGTACTAGAACATGCGGAAAATAATATACCTATGCCTTACAGATGTTATTCCGGATGTTTTTTGTTTTGGAAGAAATTGCATTATCACGATGTTTATGTAAAAAACGTAAAAAGTATTTGTTAATTATTTTTCATGAAGAGTTTTTTACTTGCTCAAGTTTCCTCACCTACTATTCCATGTCGTTAACGGGATCCAACAATCAGCGTTTTATGAAATTTCTCACCACATGTTCTTCGGCAAAAAGTGACCATTCTAGATCCCAGTTCTTACCCTAGAAGTCCGTCCCGTTGGGAGCGAGCGGAGGCTGCGACCGCCGCTGCGACGCGATGCAGAGCGGCGGTGCAGGTAACGCGGAGGCCACGCCGCGGCGCGGGGAGGGGGCGGCGCCCGGGAGATCAATCGGCGGCTCGTCAGCGGCGTCGCACGAGGACCCCGCCGCGGCCCAAAACGGCCCTCCCCTCCCCGCCCCTCCCCGCGCCCCCCGGCGCTTCCGGCCGCCGATCAAAGCCGCGCAGCGCTGCCACGCGCCGGACCGGGCCGCAGGCAGAGGCTGCTACGCACGAGGCGCTAGCGCTCTCGAAATAGAATTCCCAACTCCGAGAGTCAACTTCGCCAACGCGTGTCCAAGTTCAAGAACGCAGTTTGAGTATGTGTGCGTGAAGAGGGAGAGAGGAAGCTCAAGGAAGAGGGAGAATGGATGAGGTGGAGGATTTCAGGGTGGAAGAGATTAGAAGTGTGGTGAAGAAATTGAAAAGGTGCGAAGGAAGAGGAATTGGTTTAAGATGTGAATTAATGAGGGGAAAATGGTATGGACGATACTGAGAAAATATCTCTATGTAAAAATATCTTAAATAAAATACGCCAAGGTTAGAGATTCCTGTAGTATTTGAAAGAGAGCGTAATATTTCTGATATGTAAGTAAGAAGGGGAAAGAGAATGAAACAGATGTCACACTAATATCATGTTCATATAAAATTTACGCTGACTTATTAAAATATAGTTTTATTTGAGGAATTAGAGAGAGAAAACGATATATTAAGGAGAACCTGTCAATTTTAAGGAAAAGTAAGGCATTCAGGGAAAGCATCTATGTTTTAAATTTTGTAATGGCAATGGCCATCAAAAAGAAGGGTGAGAAACTTGAGTTGGGGTGGGGTTCATTGATTTGAAGGCTGCATAAATAACTGAGATATGGAGTTGCAAGGACCGAAGGCGTCTGAGAAAATTTGTAACTCTCTAATAACGTGGGGTACAAAGAAATAAGAGCCGGAATTAGACCAATATACCTAAATGAAATAAGATATGAAAATAGTAGGATAAGGATATCGAGGTTTAGATTGGGTAAAATGAGATTAGATACAGGAAGTATTGGACGGACTGGAGGGAAAATGTAGGATACAGCATGAGGGGGAAGAAGATAATTAGGAATGTAGAGAGTATTCTTAATTGAATAATGTTGTGAGGACTGAGAGGTCTGGGTAGAAGGGAGAGATGTATCTAGACAGAGTGAAGCAGATCCTATAGGATGATGAGAAAAGGAAGAGAAAGATAAAAGAAATTGAGGAAAGAAGAAAAGATTAGGAAAGAATAAGATGAGCCATATAAGCATATTGGGAAGCGTTCTAGAGGTGTAAAAATGAAATGAATGTAAAACTGTAGGTTAAAAAGTAGATATTGCGAATCTCAACTTTATTTCCATGAGAAGAATGTCAAAAATAAACATGGACATGAATAAGCATGCATGACTTTTTCGTGGCAATCGTGTCTGTACTCTATGCAAGAGGGAAAAAAATATTTTAAATTGGGAGAAAAGACCGAGAAAATTGTACGCTCTACTGACTGATTCGTGATTGGAAAGATCTTGAGAATTCCTACTCACTTTTATTTTCTCGCATCCTGCAATTAGTAAGTATGCCATGGTGCAAGATATTGATCTTGTGACATCGACGGAAATGTCTTTTAAGGATGCTGAAATAGTTATTTTATATTAAGTGCTTGGAGTGGTGGTTATTTTCATGGCCGACCCCATAGGAGGTAGAAAAATATCGATACCATAAACAACGCAGTTTCTTCATTAAATTACGAGTATGAACATTTTTCTAAACTTTGTTAATATTACAATATCAAAAAAAAGGTTTATAATTTTATTGAAGAAAGTCGTCTATTATATTGGGGAAGAGCATTGTATTGCATACGGTGATGATTGGACAAGTGTAACTATGGATTCGTAATATTCTGTGGATTCATTATATTTCTTTGAGGAGTGGACGACATACTTGAAAATTATATGTATTAAAGCTGACAAAGATAAACGGAATTTGACTGTAAATGTATCTGTAAAGGAAATACACTGCTAACATTCACAATTTCGTTCAACGTTTTTTACCAGGAATTATTGTTGCTAATAACTGCTCTAATTAAACCATTAATCTTCATTATATTGTAAGTGAATTGAGCTCGTATTATTTGTAGATGATTTGAATTAAATAGCCGTGTTTATGTCTACTTTTCATATACGAGGTCAGTAGTATCGTTCTTACTATAAAAAATAATTTCACACCAATGCGTGAAGTTCTTTACTCTCGATAATAAGATATTTGTCTTAGCAACATTCACCTTCGATATTAAAAATTTACCAGCTTCACTTGTGTCTAGAAACGCGTAGAATATCCCTTTTTAAACAATTGCTGAAGAACATTTTTTTTATCTGTACGTCTGATCTGCTGTCACATCGTCCGCCCGTTTGCCGTGTGTAAACACTAGTATCTAAACCATACATCAAATATTGTCTGATGAATTTGGCCCTCACATCTTGATTGATTTACTTGTATATTACATTTTTTAGGAATTACTACATCACAATTATTACATCACTCTTTGAGAATTTTCAATTTTCTCAAAAAAAGCTCCATGATTTTTCTTTATATTTTTTATTCAGTGATGGGGAGGGGGAGATGTTCTTTTGTGTCCCTCGTTAAATTTACATCTCTTTTTGTCAGACTTAAATGCTTACTTGACAGTTAAGCCAGCTTTATACTTATATTGGCAAAGAAGTACTTTGGCTAGACAAATACGTACTTAATTTTAAGTATATTTTAATTTTCGTAAGGCTTTTAGAGCTATTGTCGGAGTGACGGGCGCGATCTCGCGCACTGCGAGGCTGGCAGGTGCAGTCGCTAGGGTGACGCCTTCAGCTGCTCTGAGCTGCCGCGCCCGGGGCTGCGAGCGGTCGATAGCTCGAGGCCTCGGAGGCCCCTCGGCCGCGCGCCCGCGGCCCTAGCCCTGCGGCCCTAGCCCTGCGGTCCTAGCTCTGCAGCCCTAGGACCTCGGCCCTGGCTCTGCGACTCCCCGCCCGCGACCCAAACCCTGTAGCCCTAGCCCTACGGCCCTAGCCCTGCGGCCTTAGCCCTGCGGCCCTAGCCCTGCAGCCCTAGCCCTGCGGCCCTAGCCCTGCGGCCCTATCTCTGCAGCCCTAGGACCTCGGCCCTGGCTCTGCGTCTCCACGCCCGCGACCCAAACCCTGTAGCCCTAGCCCTGCGGCCCTAGCCCTGCAGCTCTAGCCCTGCGCCCCTAGCCTCCTAGCTCTGCGGCCCAGGCCTTGCGATCCCATCCCCGCGACCTTAGCCCTTTGAGATAGCCATTCCGGTCAGTAGCTGGCCAGACCGGTCAGTGGCTGGCCTTGGGGTAGGCGAAGTAGGCAGTGTCTACTCTGATAAATACTCAGAATTTGACCAATAGAAAAGAAAATATAAATGATTCTTACAGTTTTTGTATTTGTCATCGGGAAATATAAAATGAACATTTCGTTATCATGGCACGAGCTAATTCATAAGTTCAGTTCAACCATTTTATCTTCCTATAGGAACACTAGAGAAGGCAGTTTCGGCTGCTCCTTGGTTCGCGCCGTGTTCTGCAAAGAGGTCCCGTACAGAGCGTAAACTGTGGGACGCTTTGCCCACACTCCATGCATGCGCGTTCTAGGCAGGCAATGCGAAGCCACACAGAAGACCTCGGTTTCTAGTCACAGCATCGCCACGCGTGTTTCATTGTCAATTAAATAACTAGAGAAAGTTTTTGGACAACTGTTGCCTATTCCTACAAGTAAAAATATAATTCTGAAACTGGTGCGGATCCAGGAAGTATTTCAAGAGGGAACCAATGACAGTTACCTGCCACAAAATTCTTAAATAAATTACTGATTAGTTGATACTACTCATGACTCACTGAGAATGCTCTTTTAGTCTTTCTTCTTGAAATGTATGATCGGGATGAATGGGAAACTTTTCTGGAATATAATGCGATCAATATGTGAAAATGTTTTTGAATTGCGTAAGATTATAACAAAAATACTGGAATCACGTTGGAATACTGGAAATTCGTTTAATGTCCGGAAGATATTCACTCTGAGACAAAATCGAAAAATTATGAATAACTTCGAGTATCTATGTTTATGGGGCCAAAATGATAAGGAACTCTTTATTGATAATATAATGAACACTACTGTTTTCACTTGCATTATCTCATCCCGTATTTACCTCGAAGAATTGTCCGAAAAGAAAAGAAAACTATGGATTAGGAAAGTAAACCTTACACCTAGATTCTTTAAAGTGAAGATTTTTGAGGAACAACACGTCACAACACGTCACAATCAGGACACCACTGACAACACATCATTGTGTAAGTGGTAAATGGTTTTTGGAAAAGGAATATTTTATCGAACAGCGAGGAAGTTTTGGTTCGCTTTACACCATCAATGAATGTCGTAGTATATTCTACAAGATAATAGGAGTCGCTCTCTGCGACGGCGCTAACCTTCCATTGGGTTGTCCCACGAAAGTTTGAGGCAATGCGTTCGGAGAAGTAAAAGCTTCTCCCTCGCCGCCCCCTTACCCACATCGCCCCCGCCCCCGCCCCCGCCCCTGCACCTCGCCGCCACCGGCCCCTAACGTGTCGCCCGGCGCAGCCAGAACTTTCGCTCCTCCGATGCCAGCGTTATTAAATTCGGCGTTCGCGAATTCCCTCAAGCATACTCAGCAAATCCTTTCTCGTCCTTTTGTTCCGTCCTCCACGGCGAAATTAAAAGACACTCTTCATGAACACTTAATGTTCTTTAGAATAAGCTAATATTTAGGCAATTTCTTGACAGAGAAAGAACATTAGGAAAGAAGGAAAATCGTCAAGTTTCTTCTTAATGGCTACGTAATTTTCATAGTACGTTTTCGACTTATAATTTATTCTATTATGTGAAGGAAAGGAAATGACAGCATGATCATATTTAGCTCGTTTTCTCCCTATAAAATAAATGTAGAGGGAACATCTTTTTGAGGCACGGTTGAAAGAAACGGGGTGTCCATTGCACTAAAAAAACGAGTTTTGTCTTTTGCTATTTAACTTTTTTTTAATTTATTCTTTTATCATTGTTCATTTTAAACTGTGTTAAATGTAGTACTTCAATATTTTAATTCCACTAAAATTCTATCTTCAGATTTTCGAAGAAAGAAAAAAATGATAGTGGATTATTACCACCGCGCGTCTGAAATGTGATCTTTTTTAAAAGGTTTGTCTCTGACATCCTTAAGTTACAAAATCTCGCTTTTGATTTCTTCTAAAAGCTGCGTTTTCCCTTACCTGTGTGAATTTGTGGCATAGGTGGATAAATTAGAAAACTTTCTTTAATCTTCTTCGCGATTTTTAATGCCTCATAATTATTTCCTAACAACATGGAAATAATAAATTATTAATATCTCTTGTAATCTAACAAAAATCCTAGATTCGCTATCAAAGACTCCTAACAGAAAAAAAGACTCCTTAGCCTCATACAAAGTTTCAAACATATTTGAAATAATAATATTAATTAGGCTCAACAAATTTTTACTCTCAACAAACGCCACACCGTCTGTTGAGTTTGGTTTCAAACCGAATCATTCCCCAACGCATTAATTGTTACGATCAACAGAAGAAATTGCTTGAAGATTTCACTAAAATCACACTGTAACAATATTTATAGACATTAATGAAGCTTATGTCAGGATCTGGCGCACAAAACTGACATAAAATTCACCAAATGGGAACTTCAGAATATTAAAAAAATATATATTAGAAGTGCCATGTCGAATCTATTGTTTATTATTAAAATCACCAACACAATTTCAGAATCGCAGCCAATGGCTGTAGGAGTCCCGCAAGGGTCAGTCGTGTGGCAATAATCTGTCGAGCATCGGGGACGCAGCCTGGCATTGGCCTGGTGGGGGCCTTGGCCAAGGCCCCGAGGCGCGTTGCGCTGGCTGCGTCGCGTTGCGTTGCGTCGCGCTGCGGCACCCTGCGCCACGCGCCCCCTTGGCACCGCCCCCACCCCACCCCACCCCTCCCCCACCCCCCGCAGCCAAGCGGGACGCCGACGCAGCCCGCAACACAACTCATCACATTGGGTTTCATTCCCATGATGGTAGCAAGGCAATAACATAAGTACGTCTAACACCACTGATAGATTTTGATGTGGAGCTCGGAGGTACTGAAAATAAGGGGTTACTCGGCTATCACTTCGATTTACCTCTTAAATCGTAGATGTTGTAGCTCATTATCGACTTAATAACGTAAATAAATATCGGAAGATTCTGACGAAGTAGAGGGTTTGTGCACATCTTAGCGGACCGCACGATCGATCTTCTGCGCATGCGCAGATGCACGAAAGTGACGCGAAACTTAAACTGCGCTTGCGTAGAAGATAGACAGTGTTTTAATATTCGAGGGTGCACAAACGCTCTAATATGGTCGAGGAGACACGACTGGATTTTGCGTTGGTTTTGGGAATTTGCTCTCGCGGTGTTCCCTGATATTGATGTGTAATTTGCGAGTACCTGTGTGGCTCGGCTGGTTTTAGCTGCCCACACAATTGCCAAACTGCTCATCAGTAAGTCGATAAAGAGCAATAACGGTTTAAAGTTTCTAAATCAAGGCGAGAGCCGAGATTTGTAACCGAATCCGTTATTTGAGTTATCGCAGAGTGTCGTTCAATACTTCACTAAGTCACTTCTTCCTATAGCATGTCATACGCAGTTTAAACTGTTTTTTGACGTTAAATAAATAAATAAATAAATAAATAAATACATAAATAAATACATAAATAAATACATAAATAAATACATAAATAAATAAATAAATAATTTTTTCAATACCTTCTTGTAAGAAAAATTCATATAAATTACTAATACCTTGTTTTTAGTACAGGGCATAATCCCTCCACTAATAATTGAATATAATAATAAACACGCGTACCATTTAATAAATCATCGGAATTAAATGTCGAAACAATTCCCTCTAGTGTTGTAGTGCTTTTCATTCAATGAAGTTCTCTACAGCCCATGACCCTGATTAAGTCTTGATCAACAATTTTTACGCATGAACTGTGCGCGAAATATCATTATATCGCTTTACACCAAGAGCAGCATAAAAAACGGAGGGGAACCTATTTCGTAAAGAATTTCTGAAAGAATGTCATGACCTGCTACCCTTAGGCGTAGTAGCGGTTTTGGCTAACACTATTAGTTTAGACGGTGGGTTAAGGTGAGCGGGTTTTGATCGCTTGAAGGCTGTTCACATCATCGGGTGTTTTCCTTTGCTGAGAAAGGCGTTGCTTTGAAGTGAGGCAGATACCTGTCCGAGGGGCGGCGGTGAATGTGCGGGGCGCGATGCTTTAGGCGTTAGGGCATCGGAGTGGACACGGGGACATGCGGGGCGGGCGGCGGGGATGGGAGGGGGGCGCGGCCACTCGCGCTCGCATCATCCCCACGCCCTGCGCAGCCAGGCGGCGACTTCGCCCTTTTGATTCCCTGTGGCCCCTCGGCCCTTTGATGCGCGCAGAAATGCGGCCGCTACTAACGCAGCTGATGGAGTCCGACAATTTACTTTATGCATAGGAAATCAGTTAAGACGGTACACTTGCTTTACCTATAAATGTATCAAAGAGTTTCGATTAACTTTTCAAAGCAATCTGCCCTTAATACATTAATAAAAGGTAATTATTATTGGTGGGTCAACTTCGTCAACTATTTATTAATAATTATTTGGCTTCAGTGGTCTGATAAGGATGCAAAACCCTTACAGATTTAGTTAGCGTGCGGCCGAGATTTTGGCCCATTTTCCGCGCGCGAATTCCCCCTGATATGGTGGCTAAACTGTCGGCTAAATTGTAGTTACACTGACCCACGGTAGAGCGCTCTGAGGCCTGACATAAATGGGGGGCAAATAACCAAATATGAACCGGCGCCTGATCAGGATAATCAAGGTCAGACAAATTAAAAAAAAACTTGGTTAACTGTTGCCTGAAATAAAGCAACAAAATGGTATGATAATAAATTACAAATTCATTCCTCTCTTTTGTATCTCTTGTTTGTCCTTAGGAATTTAGGTGTTTAGAAAACAGAAGAAATTATAGCAATGCATTCATAACTATATTCTATCACGCAAGAAACTACTCTCCGCAATGCACACCGAACAAATGCAATGGCCAGTTGTCAAAAACACTACGCTTTGTCACCATTGTATTTAAAAGAGTATTAGAAACTCAGCTACTCAAAAGTGAAAGCGCCTTCTATTATTGGAAAATAGAGATATTTACGACAATATTGTTATCTTTAAGGCATTTATGTGCAATTCTGTGGGTCATGATTATGGATGCTGTATATTATATAGAAAATGCAAAGAGGTCGATGAAGTAAACAATTCGTTTCAAAGGAGTCGAGGAAATAAAAAGGTTGGGAACCCCTCGTTTGGGGACTTTTTCTGACGCCGAGGCGCTGGTAGCAATCGACAGCTCACGTGTGTTCAGAGCCAAGCATTCAAAGACTTTCTCGTTCAGCGCAACACCAGATACGACACTAATCACGTGACCACATCACGGGCACTTCGTTTGAAAAATCAAGACAGACGTTGTCCGCCGTGCTGCGTGGCAAGCGACAGTTTGGAAATCTATATTAATTTAAAAAATGTTTACATTCACATGGGTCGGTGCTCATTAAGATCAGTGATATAACATCAAAACTGTACTACAAGATCCCTAGGATTCCTCACCTCTTTCTTTGAAACTGCTTCTTGTTGACAAGAAAGTTTGTAATGCGTGCCCTGTTTTGCAAGGCTCAGATAGATGGACCTTTTTTGGATGTCTATTTTGAATATCCCGTTTCAGCGAACAATATAAAGTAACCGATGAGTTGAGATAAAAATAGAAAAGATTGGTTCTAATTACTTTCATATTTGAATGCAACGTTCGTAAAGTACAACTTCGTTTCAGGTTAAGATTCATCATCATTATTGGTCTTCAACGTCAGTAAATCCGCTAGTAATTCACCGGCGTCCTCCGGCCTCATCAGTCACCGCTCTTCGAGATCACCCTCCCCATCCTCACACCGCTCAGGCCTCAAGAACAATTGCGGGTTGCCTACACCGCCCCCTGTGGTGCGTGCGCCTGTGGCGACACTTTCGAACTTTTAGTGTTAGGAAGGAAAGGTGGCGGACATATGGTCCGCAAGTCGCGGCCCGTTGCTTCTTTTTAATAAAAAAGAATGTTTTATTATTAAAAACTAAAAAAGGTCAACTACTGTACTATCTGTGGTTGAAGTCATTTATGCGCGGTCAAACAATTTTTTTTAAAAATAGAAATAAAAAAGTGGTCAGTAAGGATTAATTTCACAGTATTTGACCAGCTTAGGTGTCTCTGAGCATCAAGTGATGTTACTGCAATGTCTCTGACTGGAAGGTTATAGGTTTCGAGTCCCGATGGTGGCAGGATTTTCGGCACTAGCTAAATAGCTAATTTGAATTAAGCCGCTGTCTGGAGGCGAATTCTAGCGGCCGGCTGCTCCGGTCGGTAGTTTCCATGGTTTCTACGATCAACACAAGGGAATGGTGGAGGAGTATCCTAAGAAGCGGTCACGAACCGCGCGCGATCTTTCCTCCGTCCTCCTACACCTATCCTCATATCTTACACACGCGCGCGCGCACTTGCAAGCACTATTCTACCACACATGTCGGGAGACCAGTCGGGAGCATAGAGCTTATTCCGGCTGGCACGGTGCCTCGCTGGTGGGAGAGTCCTGGTTGTGAAAAAAACTTCCCAAGCCGACGTTTAGGTCGGCGCAGGAACATCGCCATCTCAGGAACACTGCCACCTCCGCGTACATAAAAAACTACACGTACGGTGCTAATGACCTTAGAAGTAGACGCGTCCCCAGAAACGCTGATCGTTCAATCAATCAATCAAAAACAATAACTGCCCACCAGTCCTTCCTTTTCGTCCTCGTGTGGTCCAAATTTGACTTTGTTGTTTCCTCCGAGATGTTAGCAGCAGTGGCGTAGTGAGGGGAAGGCAGGGGGCGATCCGCGCCTGATTGCACCCTTCTAGGGGTGACACCAATTAGAAAATTGTGTAGGTGGAATTATATAATTTTAATGACCTATTTAAAAATTATAGATTTTGATGAAATTATAAAAACGTTTGCCTCCATTAAATCTCGCCAAAGTGTTTTTATAAAGAGCATACATTTGTTAATTAGTTAAACCTCGTTTTAGATTATTTATTTAAAAATTATGCATTTCAATTATTCTGAATTTCATTCAGTTTTTAATATATTATAAATGAATGTCATGTGCGAATTTATTTGTATTTCGATTAAATAATGTATAAAGTATTCTGTAATAGATATTTTTATATTTAGTTTATGGAAGGGGGAAGTTTACCATTAGTTTCGCCCCGAGTGACTCAAACTGCAGCTACGCCACTGGTTAGAAGACGCTTGACCTCCAGAGCGGCAGCTCGAGGGGGGGGGGGGCTGCTGGACGGCACGTGTGTCCATTAGTCGCCGTATCGACGCGTGCCCCTGCAGGCGCCGCGTGCAACTGCCAGTGGGGGGGGGATACAGATACAGCGCGGGGTGATTGATGCTATGGACTCCTTTTTCTGGATAACACAGGATCAAGCAAATCTCGCAGAGGCCAAGTTTTAATTAATGAACCCGGAAATGCTTTAGTGTTACGGGTTTGGGATGCTTCAGAATTTCCTTAGACATAAATGTATGCCCTTGGCTTATGCATTCTATTGTACTCAACTAAATTTTCTATTTATTTTTATGTAATACATCATCACTCAGTGTTTTGGTTAAAATCCACCAATCGATAACAACTATACGAAAAGTTGGTGTTAGTGCATTCTTAGTATCAAAATATCAATGTTGGAAGTTGACGTATCATTCCGTCTATGTTGATCGTAGTAGTCACAAAATGATTATGTTTCGTATAGTTTCTAAGGTCCATCTTGAATAGAATGTTCCTGACTGATTGGTCCATATTGCCGCGTTCCTCAAGACCTCAGGTTCGGAATCAGTGATCGGAATTTGAAATTGGTTCCTTCCCTTACGATTCGCTAGATTTGCGACATGGATTAGGCACCAAGGGGCAGAGGGTGGGAAGGGGAGTGGAGTGGAGTGGAAAAACCGCCTTTACGGCGCGAAGAGTCCGCAGAGGCGGCTGGGGGGGGTGCAGGGGCCATGGCGGGGGGGGGGTCGCAGGTGCCTCGTGGCCACGCCTCATCGCCCTCGGGGCCACATCCGCAGCCCCCCCACCCCCCATCCCAGGGCGGGGGGAGGCTGGCGCAGGCGCTCGTAAAAGCGCAATAAAATCGCTCCAATTAAAAGCCGCCGCTCGCACACGTAAAACGCCACTTCCACGAGGAGGAGGGCGAGCGAGCACATTTGCCACGTCGTATTCGCCCGCGAGCCGCTTGCTGGCGCCCTGCGACGCCGCCGCCCACATGAAGTCCGCTGCTGGAATGCGAAGGCCTTCACCGCATTTCGCTTGGAGCCACGGGCTCACACATCCCCTCCAAAATTTTCATGCATTCGTCTACAAGTTTTATTCTAATTACATTTTCAGCTAATACCACATTATGAAACGATGATGTAATGATGGGTCTTAATACACGAGTGTGATATTATGATAGGAGCGAGGAACGAGATATGTATCGTAAACCTCACACGAGCGGGGATACGTGCACAAAAACCCATTGCATCGAGTTTTATACGTTACTTTTTATACGAATTATGGTAATTTTTATAAGTTAAGCTTTTATATGGAATCGTTTCGTGGCAGTTGACATGTAGGATCTAGCCAAAATCACCTAGGGGACTGCTCCCTACCCTTCGTTGCTGTAGGTAGCTTTGGTTTACCACTGCGCTAGTTAGATAGGATCAAAGTGAACTTACAATCCAATTCACTTTAAATAATGTTCCACGTAAATAATAATAATAATAATAATAATAATAATAATAATAATAATAATAATAATAATAATAATAATAATAATAATAATAATAATAATAAAATAAATTAAAACTGACAAGTAATGTAATGTACACAGTCGAACGAGATATTTACTAATACAATTCTCACTAATTATTAGGTGCCAATTCGTGGTTTGTCAACTTCTGTGATTGGTCAAGAACCTGTATCATCATGAAATCTGTATCGTAATATCATTATTCAACGGGTTGCAACTAATTGTTCAGAAATTATCAAACAATGGGAAAATATTATTGTAGGAGGCGGTGAAGGCCATTCACTTCATAAAATCAAAAAGCCGAGCTTCCAGACTATCTGCAATTTAATGTGAAGAAATGGTAGTTGAAAAAAATTTCTTACTCATCAAAGTAAATTGTCTTTGTAAATGTAATTGTCTCACTAGTTTGTATGAATTGACAAAAGAAGTTAGTTTTCGTCTCTGGCAGGAAGTGTGAACAGGGTAACAAATCTGCAGATGATCAGCAACTGTACATACTATCATTATTGGCTGACATCTAGTAGCTGAATAAATTAGTGCAGAATAAAATTAGAATGACGAAATAAAAGTTCTTAAAAATTTATTTGTAGTAAATGAAGTTGTGAATGATCAAGAGTCATTCTTTCCGTTCTTGGAGAATGTGGAAGGAAATGAACTCGAGTTTCATCGACATCAAAGTGAATTGTGATTATTGAAATGAGTGTGATTGAAGACTTAATGAGACTTAAGTATTTTCTTGCGAGAAAAGGAAACTCTTTATCTACAGCAAAAAACGTTGCGCTGCACGATTCTTTTTTCGACAGCTTGAGAAAAGATTTGATTGAACTGAAAAATAATGAAACCCTCTAATCGTGATTCGAGAAAACATATGCAAAAGACTTTTGGTTTCACAGTTTGAACACGATTTCTCATATCGATGATCGTGCTTTCAAGGTTGTGATTAATTTTATAGCCACGCAGTCATGCGGAAGCGATTATTCACCGAAGGCTTAGCTGAAAAATAAGTATTCATTATGAGGAATTGGAGGCCTCCAATTGAAATTTGCGACTAGAAAACCAAATATCACCAAACAGCATCAAATAATGCAAACACATCTATATTAAGAGAAAATAATTTTACTCAAAACTTTAAATTCCTGTTAAAACTATTCACTCCTTTCACTACAATTATTGTTTATTCTTACGATTTTTCAAAGTAAAGATCAAAACGAGTTGTTTGTATGTACTCAGACGAACACAAACTGAAATCAAACAAAAATAAATCGTCTACGTTATTGTATTAATTTACTATGTAAATTTAAAAATCCCTTGTTATTAACGAATAAATAAAAAAATACCGTCATTATTTACAGATATATAATTTAAACCGGTCTAAGAAAGTTTTATCATGAGAGTACATTAAATTCTATTGATGAAGAATATAGTGTTTAGGAGGTTCGAGAATATATCTTCTATCTTATTCTAGAATCATTTATTTTCTGAAAATATGCATTTTTTGTGAATTTTACCTTTGAAATTTACTATGTTTGAACGGCTCACGAAACTATTCAATAAAGATAGGCAAATTTGCCGCTGTCTGGGAGATATCGACCAGAGATCTTGGGCTTCTAGAGCGCGTTCCAAGGCCTTAGGCTCTTCGCAGTGTGCCCGAGGCCTTGCACTTCGCCACCTGTTGCTGCTCCTGAGCGAGGTAAGTTCGCCAGCTTCCTCACACAATGAGGAGCACCGCTCTTTGCCCGTTAATGCCCCCCGTTCTTCGCAGCGAGAGAATATTTAAAGAGGTAAAGAATAATCCAACCGCTTCTTTGTCTATCCATTGTATAGTGTATCGTGTTCTCAGAAGAGTGGTTATATGGCAAAATTGTACTTATCTCGCCATTCATAAGTTCATAAGCTAAGGTTACAGAAGTGTAATTTTTGTTCCCTGAATATCACAAAGAATCTTTTGGATTATTTTTAAATAAGATTCTCAATGAAACGACACTCATTAGAACAATGGATGTTGCGACCAGTTTATGAGGAATACCAAAACAATTGCTGAAAACGTACGTCTAGCAATACAAAAACTACATTTAAATAAAAAATTGATTCGGCACATCGAGTACGCAGCCAAATAGAGTAAATGAAACGTCTTGTCCCGCAAAGTGTGTAGGGGCACTAGGAAATGACGAACCCAAGTAGCCAATTCACGCGTTACAACCCTTCCGTGCTAAACACATATTCCAGCTAGTGAGAGTCGCATGGCGCAACGGAGCAATTGCGCTTGCTCTCCATTCGCGGAGTCCGTCTGTCTCGGCCTCGCTCTCGCTGCCGTGGTTCGGCCGCGCGCCAGGACGAATGCAGTGCCGATTGCTTCACGCGTGACAACATCGACACCTCCTCCGCACACGACACGCGCGTGATCGACCATAGCTCCTTTTCTCTGCACGATACAAAATTATATTTGGCGGTAGAACGGTTGCACGGATATAATTGAGGTGGTTTACAGCAGCAAAAATGCTGTTGAACAAAAACACACAAAATGGTTTTCCGAAAAGTAGCTCGCACGCGCCTCAAGTACAAGAAGTAAAATATGCTCTAATAACCCTGCACCAGGCCTGCACATCACACACTTTGACTGACCTCTGGAGTTGCGCGCGACCAGCTAAACCCGGGTCGAGTGAAAGGGTGCGGTTGAGAAGGGTGGAAACCGCCAATGAGAATGTGAAATTCGAAACCGTAGCACGTAAATTGACACAGCAATTGTGAGAACGTGACGGACGACTGTATGTTGTCGATTTATGACAATGTGCAGTATGAACCTAAAACGAATTAGGCGTACATATTTGATTTGGATATCTTAAGTATTATAATTGCTTGTAGCGACGAAAATGTAAAATGTGCTGCTAAATACAAAATTGTAATATTGTATCTTTTTTTCCGAAGTTTCTTTCGAAAATAATAAATCGTCTTCTTACTTTCTGCACTAATTATCTAATTTCCAACAAGAGTACATTATGTGTTTCTAATTTCAAATTAACGAACACTAATAATTCATAGTAGTTTACGACATCGAGTAAAAAGGATTAAGCCCTTTGCGTTCTTTTTAACAAGACGTAATAATTTCACGATTGCCCATAAAATATTGTAAAAGAGGTTTGTTCATAGGTACCGCTCATACAGCTTCATAATGAGGAGAAATAGTCACTAATATGTGCTGTCAAACATTACTCTTTTTGGAATTGCCTGTATTTCATTTTTATATCAATTTCGATGTGAGAGACTGCCCTCAATTCCCTCTGTTACTCTATCATTTGGAGATTATAATATTCTTGGTGAAAAATCAATTATTAAATTTTTAATTTTTGTTATTTTAAATTACATAATACATTTTTAAAAGACAACTACTTTAATATACTGTTTATGAGTTATATAGAATATAAAAAATAAAAATATGGTGATACAAAGAAGTGCACAGAAGAACATGATCAGTGAAATGTGACTCTTGTAGCTATAAATACGGCAGATTGTCCATTTTAATAAGTGAGAAAATAATTTAATAGCATGGATTATTGCATTAAATGCCCAGGCATTCAATCTACGCCCCGCGTCGACCCCGCTCCAACTTTTCCCCCCTCCGCCGCAAATATTACCACTCTCCACTACCCGCACTTCCGCTGTTCTCGCGTGCAGACGGCTGGCTCTTGAGTGCAACATGCCTCCGGGTAGGCGCTGTGCAGGCCTACCCTATACAAATTAAATATTTTAACAAAAATAGTCTCTACAAATACTGCAATAACAAAGTATAATGTACTATGTAGTAACATATAATGCAATAGTACGTTACATACCAACAATATACAAAAATTCTGCTATTCCATAATTCAACAAGTAAATGGTGAATATTTAATGACGGGTGACCTCTTTCTTGGAGCATTACTTACGCATGACGTCAGATGTATTGTAAGTACTGATGCGCTTAGGATTCAATATTTGAATTTTTCATCAAATTCGAAATTGTTTAATAACTTTGGATTTTCAAGAGTTCCTTGTTTTCTAACAAAAACATAGACACCTGTCGTATGACCATGGGTTTCTCTGTTTTCTTTCAATTTTTGCACGCATTGGAAATCAGTAATGTAGTTTAGTATTAAATGTTTTCATTATTTTTGGTTACATACTGTTTTTGAACGCTATCTACTAAGAATGGAAATGAAAGTAATTTCACGTGAAAAGAGGCTGGCGAATATTTATATCCCTGCACCTGGCTTCCTGAGGCCCTTCTCGCCATTTCTGAATCGCAAATAACGAACGCGAGGGTGCTTTGGTCGAGCAACCATGAAATTCCACAAAGTTGCTTGACGTTGATTTCACCTGAGAAGTACCGGTTTCATTTTGATTTATACTTTTTTATTTATACATTTTGACTACCTTCTGTGGCAGTCATTTTCTCAAATGTGACTTTCATTGCGAATGAACAAACACGCGAGCTACGACTTTCTGAACTGCGCACGCGTGGCTAATTTTAGTTGCTATTTGTCATGCGTGGAGCACCATCTCTGCACCCGACACATGCTTCATCGCAAATTGGCTTGTTTTCTCTATAAAATGATACCAACGTAAGACTTTCTGATAGTACGTATATGGAAATATTCAAGTGAATGGGTTTCTCCGATCAATATCGCGCGAATGCCGGAGCAGTACCCTAACAAACGGGGTACGGACCGCGCGCAATCTGTCCTTCCTCTTCCTTGTCCTATCCTCTCCCATTACACACACATTGATACTAACATGCACTACACTTCCACATATTCCGGGAGACAGGTCGGGAGCTTAGAGCTTGTTCTGGCTGGGATGGTGCCCCGCTGGTGGGAGAGTCGTGATTAGGGGGAAACCCCACTAGCCGACGGTAGGTCGGCGTCGGATCTCGCCATCCAGCGAAAGAAGGTCCCCGCCATCTTCGGAGAAAAAACATGCACTACACTCACGGGTCTAATGACTTAAGCGGTTGACGCGCGGAATCACTAAGCAATTAATCAATCAATTCAAACGATGAAGTAATGACATGGTTTGGTTACATTCAATTTTACCGAGCTCCCCTTTGACCGAAAAGAAGGACGTTCACGCCAACACAAAATCCATTGGGTAGTAGGAGCCCGGGGCGCAGCCGGTTGTCCCTGCCCGAGGCAGCGAAGCGCAGATGCCGCCGCACCGGCGCAGGGGGCGGGGGCGGCGCGAGACCAACTTCGCCCCATAAATCGCGGGCAGCCGTCGCTGCCACCCGGCGGGCCCCGCCCCCTCCACGCTAGGCCCCTCCACGGCCGGCCCCGCCCACCGCGCTGCCTGTCGCTCCACCCGCTCGAACCCGCCCCCGCCCATCCTCCGCCCTGCCTTCCTCGCCCCACCTCGCCCCGCCTCGCCCCGCCTCGCCCCGCCTCGCCCCGCCTCGCCCCGCCTCGCCCCGCCTCGCCCCGCCTCGCCCCGCCTCGCCCCGCCTCGCCCCGCCTCGCCCCGCCTCGCCCCGCCTCGCCCCGCCTCGCCCCGCCTCGCCTCGCCCCGCCCCGCCTCGCCTCGCCCCGCCTCGCCCTGCCTCGCCCCGCCTCGCCCCGCCTCGCCCCGCCTCGCCCCGCCTCGCCTCGCCTCGCCCCGCCTCGCCCCGCCTCGCCCCGCCTTGCGCTCCGCCTCGCCTTGCCCCGCCCCCCGTCCTGCCCCACCCACAGCGCTGCTCGTCGCTCCGCTCACTCGAACCCGCCCCGCCCCGTCCATCGCGCTGCTTGTCGCTCCGCCCGCTTGAATCCGCTTCGCTCCACCCCGTTCCGACCCGCTCCGCTCCTCCCCGCCCCTTCCCACACCGTCCCACGCACCGCGCTGTTTGTCGGTCCGCTCGCTCGAAACCGCTTCGCCTCGCCCCTCGCAGCCCCGCCCACCGCGCTGCTCGGCACTCCGCTCGCTCGAACCCACCCCGCCTACCGCGTGGCTCGTCCCACCACCCGCTCGAACCCGCTTTCCTCCGCCCCACCCCGTTCCTCACCGCCCCTCTCCACACCGTCCTGCCCACCGCACTGCTCGTCGTTCCGCTCGCTCGAACCCACCACGCCCTGCCCCCCGCCCCGCCTCTGCGCTGCTCTTCGCTCTGCCCGCTCGAACCCGCTTCGCCCCACCCCACCCCCTCGAAAGCGCGGACGTCGAGGAGCTCCACCCACCACGCCGCCCGAGCAGCGATCTACCACAAAGGGGAGGACAGCGGTGGGAGCCGAGAGGTTGGTCTGGCCCACAGATAGGACGAACTTTTCGCTCAATGCGTGCTTCCTAAGCATAGCACCGTGCGCCAAGAAAGTCTCTCCTCACCGACACGAATCAGGAGCAGCCACCGCCACCGTTTCGACCCTGCGTGGCGCTAGTTGCGAATGTGTGCCGTCAGCTCCCCTTCCTTACCTGGCCTGTGGGTCTCTGCATGGTACTCGTGATACCAATATAGTGTTTGTTGCTAACTGTCACATCAGCATTGTGCCACAGCGGGAAAACCTTCCTGGAGAAGTGTACGTAGGTTACGATCGCGAACCTCCTTTCGATCTGAAATATCACTGTGCATGGCACATCCAATTCATAAAAATGTGTTGATGAATTTTGAGTGTATTTCCCTGCCATTAAAATTTTATTAATATCTAATTCCAAGGAATGTGTACTAATAATATTCGGGACATTGTTGAACAGTTTCCACAGTCGTGTAAAGTTAGGGTTGGCTTCATTCGATTGCAATGCCCTCATGTTTCGTGACAGTTGATCACTACGAAATGTTGAAGGCTCGAACATCAACTCTCTCGCCAAGCGTTGTCTTTGTATTTTCATTGTATTTGCCATAAACTATTGGTTATAAGAAAATAATTAATTTATTTTTGTACTATATAAGGTCTGATCTAGTTACTGCACTGCAGTCAAGCTGTCACGCTCTCTCATTAAGCATCGCATTGAGATACGAAATTACGCGTTTCTGTTATTCTACAACTACGAATTAAGCTCTTTCACTCAAAACAGGTTTAAGAGGGTTCAGGGCGTCAACTCACCTCACTGGTATGCGTCTGATCGGGAGGTCCTAGCGTGCAGCCCCGACCATGGCGGATTTTCGACACTGACTAGATAGCTACGTCGCATTCAGCCACTCGTTAACTGGAGGAGAATTCTAGTGATCGGCTGCTAATATAGGTGGTTTTCTCAGTAGTCTTATCGGTCGTTTCTCCAATGAACACCTGGCAAATGACGGAGCAGTATCGTAACAAAGGTGTCACGGACTTTGCACGACCTTTCCTTTCTCTTCCTTCTCCCATTCTCACCCCTTACTTACAAATACACTTACACGCACTACATGTCAGGAGTCCACTCAACTGCTTAGAGCTTGTCCCGGCTGGGGAGATGCTTCGCTCGTGGGAGCGACCTGGTAGGGGAAACCTTCGCAATCTAGCATGAGGTCGGCGCCGGATATTACCGTCCAGTGGGGGAAGATCATCGCCATCTCCCGCGATAATAACATGCATTACACTTAAGAAAGTAACGACCTTAGGAGTTGACAAGCCTGAAAACATCAATCAATCGATCACATAAAAGTCTTTTCGCAGACTTGTGTTAGGTTTTTGTTGAAGTTTTAATTAATTCAACCGAGAGCCGTCAAAGAGCGGAGAGGCCTGACGGACGCGCCCCCTGGCGTCGGCAGCCGAACCGCCGCGTCGCCCGTCGCACTGCGCCACGTGCCCGCCTCGCGGCCTCATCCGGCGTAATGGCGCCGAGGAAGTGTTTTAAATTGGCCCAATTTCTGCAGCTTCCGTAATGGCCGCCTCCACCGCCGCCGCCGCCTCCGCCCTCGGGGAAATTTACCGGAGGCGCAGCGACTTTTGCGATTTACGAGGCGCGACGGCGGCGGCGGCGGAGGTCGCCCCGCGAAGGCCCCGCCCCCTGCTGCCCCAGCTCGCCCGCGGGCGATCCACGCCGTGCGCCCGCCCCGCCCGCTCCCGCGGACGCGCCCGTTGGAATCGGCCCAGGCACCTTATAATGAAGATGGAACTCGGTGAAGCATTTGGCTCATTAGGTTTTCATAATGGAGGGAGCGAGGGGGGGGCGCAGGCGCTCGCCAGCGACAGTTCTGCCCCCCCCCTCCTCGTGATGGCCGGAGGACGCTGCTACCGCGACTGACGAGCGGTTCTGGCCGCACCTGTAGCAACCTTCAGCAGAGCACGAGAGAGTTCATTGGTTTATTACTCATCCCGGGCGTGTCAACGGCTAAGGTCGTTCGTTCCGTAAGTGTAGGGCATGTGATTTGCTCTCGAGGTAGCGGTGAACTTCTCCAGCTGGTTGGAGAGATCCAGCGCCGATCTACACGTCGACTTGTGCGGTTTTCCCCATCCAGATATTTCCCACCAGAAGACCTCCGCCTCGGCCGAGATAACCTTCATGCTCCCGTCATGTGTGTGTTGCAGCATATAAGTGTAAATGTGTGTAAGTAAGAGGTGAGGATATAAGTAAGAAAGGATAGGAAGAGGAAGAAAAGATCGCGCGCGGACCGTAGCCCGTTTTTAGGGCACTGCTCCAGCATTTGCCTGGTGTTGATCGGAGGAACAACGGAGAACTATCGATCCGCTGACCATTCCGAGCAGCCGAGAATTCTCCTCCAGACAGCGGCTGAACTCGACCTCGCTAATACCTAGTGTCGAAAAGCTTGCCACCGTTGCAACTCAAACCATAGGACATTCGTGTGAGAGGCACTGCTGCCACACGAGCACTTCCACAGTAGCAGGGATTGGTAACATTTGGTGACGGAGTATTTTTAAACACTTTAATTGCAAAACATGCGTGTGTTATAAAATTTATTGATTTGTCGAAAAAGATAAAAACGACGTGGTGACGAGTTGGAGTGAAGTACAAACTGCGAATGTTTTCTTGAGCTCTGTTACCTCTTTCTTTTACTATACTTTGAATTATGGTTAAGGAAGCCAATGGCAGTTGATGGTAACTTTTGTTTGCACGACCGTGGACTAAAATATGAGATATAGAAGTTAATCGGCGATTTTAAAAGGTAAATACTGCTGTATTATCTTTGCTGACCCGGGAGAGGTGGCTCAGGGTATCAGCTGATGACATTGCAGTGCCTCTGACTCGTAGTCCTAGGTTCGACTCCCGACGGTGACAGGATTTTCTACAGTAGCCAGACAGATCGACTTCCGTCGCTGTTTGGAGGAGAGCGGCCTAGCCGCTCTTATCGGTAGTTTTCCGTATTTCCTCCGATCGAAACCAGGCCAATGCCGGAGTCCTACCCTAACAAACGGGGCATGGACTGTGCGTGATCTCTCTTTCTCATTCCTTGTCCTATTACTTCACTAGGTCGGCGCCGGATCTCACCATCCAGCAAAGGAAGATCTTCCTGAGCTCAAAAGATGCACTATATTTGCGTGACTAATGTGTCTTATCAGTTGTCGCGCCCTGAATCATCAATTAATTAATCAAAAATCAAAATTATCTTTGTTGGAATAAATATATTTTTATATATTGTAACAGATCGATTAAATAATACGGACTGCAAGGAGTTTCACCCTGAGTACTTATGATTACTTTTGCTCCTAATAAAACATCTGTATGCCAAGGTGACACCCTTCTAATTGGCCAGAAAATATATCAAGATTCCAGAAATAATTCTTGATGTTTTAATGCAGTCTTTAAAATGTATTTATAGACGCATTAACAACTGAGTTATTAGTTCCTTTATTACAGTTTGCAGTTCTAATAACACATGTGTAGTTTTTACTATTATTGTACATTAAATGAATTAACTATTATAAATAGTTGTTCTCCTGTTAAACTTAGCACCCAAATGCTTTTTAAAACTTTCAAATTTCTTATATGCCATGTTCTACTTCCACATGTATAATATTTTTATGCGAGAAAAATACCCAGTTTTAGCGCTATTTAAAATGAACTTTCATCTCATATACTACATTAAGCACATTATACTTTAAAAAAACTGGCTCGCCATGCTATTGCAGGAAGCTTGCAAATACATTTTAGAAAATACGCTTTTTGGTACACTGAGTTAAGATTATCTTTGCAAGAAGGCGGCTCAGAGAAGATAAGTATACAATATATCGCATTACGTTGCTCATGATACTTTCTTCAAGCCAAGAGTGCATTTTAATTGTATTCTTTAGGAGTCCTTATTGTGGAAGAGAGTAAAAACAAGTACAAGGGTAAGCCAAAAGTATCTACACTTTCGTTCTAATAGTCAGTGTTGTTAACTGTACAGCTTCGTGCACTTACCAACCTTAAGATTTAATCGTTCACTTTGCTTAGTTAAGTTTCAGCGTTATCACTTAATGTTCGCTTGACTTCTTGCGACGTAAACATGGCTGCCCTACACTGTTAACACAAAAAGAACTGGCTTTCATAAGCCGCTTTTTATGATGTAAAGGTGTACTAAAAGCTGAAGTCCTTAGAATACTTTCATCACAATGTTTTTATTTGGCTAGGAGTTTACCAATGGATTTAAATCATTCAGAAGCAGTCAAACAAGCACGCACGGTAAGAAGCGAACAAGATATTCAGATATTCAAGAAAAGAACAAAATATTCAGCTTTACTCACTACAGATTCCAATATTGAGCAACTCCTGAGCAGATTTTGAATAACAGATGAGTGACTATTGATGAAGTGGCAAACTAAATGCACGTTAGTAAGGTTGTTCTGAAGAGAACTAAGATGGATTGCCAAAAACAAGTTTTGTTGCAAGACAACGCACATCCACATACCGCCGTCCAAGCTCTTCAAAATCTGAATTTCGTGGTGTCAAAACATTCCGCACCCAGTTCCGATTTTTCACGTCGAATTTCTATATGTTGCGTCCACTTCATGTTTCTTTAACAGGCCAAATATTTGCTTCGGACATCCAGATGAAGATTTGCATGCAAGGCTTTCTACTTAATTGAAGATCCTTTTTTCCTAGGGTATCGGGAAGCTGGTGCTATGATGGACCAAGAACATTGAAAAGCTTGATGCGTACGTTGAAAAATGGAGTCATTGTAAATTTTGTATAATTGTTGTAACCAATTATACTCATTGAGTGCAGGTAATGACTTACCCCCTTATAATAGATCTTTAAAATAAATTATATTTTACAAAAAAAAAGGTTTCAGAATAATATTTTATTGTTTAATTCTTCATAATTCGCAAATATTCAGTAGGTAACTATTTTATGAAATAGATTCATGTGCACACAGGGTTGACGATCTAAGAAGTAGGGGGTTCTTTGTTTTTTAATACTCGTGAATGTATTGAGCGTTTAACATTGTAAGCATGAATTGTAGGATTACCACATTCTGTAAAGTAGAGAAACAGCTATCAACTAATCTATGCAGAAACATTAGTACTTCCACTCACTGCTTCACGAGCTTCGTAAATCTAAAGGGTCATAGAACAGAACGAATTTATCAAAGAGAGCGGAAATGGACGGGAAGGAGGTGAGTGGGGCAGAGCGAGAAGTAGCAAGGGTGTTCGCAATGCATTCTGGCTCTACGGCTGAAACCCACATAATTGCATGACGAGTTTCTCTGCACTCCCGTTCCCGCCCCGCCACGCCAAGCTCCGCTCAGTTTTAACCCCGCCCTGTTCCTCTCTGCCCCGACCTGCTCCACCTGGTGCCATCAATCTATCGGGCTAGGTATCTCAGGGAGTCAATTGACGTCTCTGCAGTGCCTCTGATCTGGAGGTCCTAGGGTTCGAGTCCTGGCGGTGGCAGGATTTTCGACCCTACTTAGTGAGATAGGTTGAAATGTCCTGCTGTTTGGAGGAGAATTCTAGCGACCCGCTACTCTGATCGGTAGTTTTCCGCGGTTTCTCCGATAAACACTAGGTGAATACTGGAGCAGTAATCTAAAACACGAGCCACGGATTGTGCCCGATCTTTCCTTCCTCTTTATTGACCTATCCTCTCCCCTTTCACACACCTTCACGCAGGACTACTACGCAACTACCACGTGTGTCGGGAGACCAGTCGGGAGCTTAGAACTTGTCCCGGCTGGGGCGGTGCCTTGATAGTGGGAGATACCTGGTTGGAGATAACCCCGCCAGCCGACAAATGTGTCCCCGCCGGATCTCGCCATCCAGCGGGGGAAAGATCACCGCCACCACCCGTGATAAAATCATACTACTGTACTGATGACTTGAGTAGTTTATTCGCCCGGAACACTGATCAAACAATCAATCGTTCACCTGAAAGTCCGGGATCACTAATCAATCAATTAAATCCGCCCCGCGCCACCGCCCTTCACAATTGGAAGCGCTGGAGGAAGCTTCCTCCGTCGACGGAGTGGAGCGTTGAGACTTCCTTCGTTCACGGCTTCGACCTTCCACGCCTGCGCCTCGCCCCAGGGCAGCGGCCTCTCCGCCGGAGAAACGAGGCGGCGCCTCACATTCGGCCCAACCCTCGCATACAGATGCCGCTGTTGCGGGCCAGGGGAACGCCAGAGACCGTTGTCGAATTTCTTTACGAACGCTACGTGCAGGGAATTCCCTTTCAGAGGAATCTGTCCACCACCAACTAGAATATTTATAAGTTTAATACGGACGTCGTTTTGAGAGACCTTTCATATCTGCATAAATTATTGATTTCGTAGGTTATAATCGTTTAGATGATTTGATTTATTCTTACTAGATGATTTTATTTATTATTTAGAGTATTTTAGTTTTGAAAAAAAATAACATTTTGTCAATCGAAAGTGAAATCAGTTTACAGCGTGGCGCTACATATCCGTTTCTATTTCAAATATCATTTTAGATTAAACCAAAAATAAAATATTACATTGGTTTTGAACATCGTTTGTTATTTTAATTTTATTCTTAATATTGTGCTGTTATGATCATAACGCAACCACATAGAGGAACAAAAAATTCACCCCTGACGATCGGCTCCGTTAAGGATTTTAACAGTCTCTTGTCCATTAATGAGAATCAAAACAAACTAGTAGTTGAAGACTTTTTATGAGTGTCCGTTTGCGGAGAAAAAATCCTATTGATATAATTTTTCTCTGATAAGATATTTCAAAACGTATTACATGACACACGCCTTATATCCCAAATAACGGGTTTGTGGCTGTAAACCTCGGCTACTGCCTAGTTTACAAACTTCAACCGGGCCCATTATACGCTCTATTTCCGCTTAATGGCGTTAATAACTACTCAAAATGTCTTCTGGTCAGCGAGGGGTGTTCCACGACCGTATTCGGCTCGCAGCGCTCAATGGCGGCAATCCCATCTCGGCGCTGACACGGGCTGCGATATTCCGATTGGAGGCCCCGAGTGGCGGCGGAGGCGGGGAGGCGGGGGCGGGGGCGGGGGCGGGGGAGGCCGGCCGTTGTCGCGCGACCACCTGTGCGTCTCTGCGGCCGAATAATAACCGATAATAGGCGGCGGGGGCGGGCGGGCCGCATTAGGCGCTAATGAAAAAAGAGAGCGATCGATTCCGCCGCCAACAGGTGACGCCGCCCATGTTGCGCCTCCCAGGGGCGGGAGCGGCAGCGGGGGCGGGTTGGGAGCGGGTTTGGGGCGGAAGCGGAAGCGGGAGTGTGGGCGGAAGCTGGGGCGGAAGCGATGGCCGGAGCGGTGGCGCGAGCGGTGGCGGGAGCGGGGAAGGGACCGGGAGCGGGGGTGGGAGCGAGGGCGGAAGCGAGGGTGGGAGCGTGGACGGGAGCAGGAGAGGGGTCGGGAATGGGGCGTCGGGGCGTGGGGGCGTGATCGGGGGCGTGATCGGGGGCGTGATCGGGGGCGTGATCGGGGGCGTGATCGGGGCCGTGAACGGGGGCGTGATCGGGGGCGTGATCGGGGCCGTGAGCTGGGGCGTGAGCGGGGACGTGAGCGGCGGCGTGAGCGGGGGCGTGAGCGGGGGCGTGAGCGGGAACGTGGGCGCGACGGAAGTGGGAGAGGGGTCGGGAATGGGGGCGGGATTGGGGGCGGGGGCGTGAGCGAGGTCGTGAGCGGGACGGAAGCGGGAGAGGGGTCGGAATGGGGTGGGAACGGGGGCGGGAGCGTGGACTGGGACGGAAATGGGGGCGGGAGCGGGAGCGGATGTGGGAGCGGAACCGGATGTGGGTGCGAAACCAGATTGGGGCGGGGAAGAGAACAGCGTTGCAAACACCCAAGGGCCCCGGCAGTCGACAGTCGCTCACGAGAGTTATTGCGAGAGCAACTGCGCGTGTTGGAGCGGAGGGCGAGATATTCGCCAAGTCGATAACCGAAGTGCGTCGGTGGAGGAGCATCCTCCACGTCGTTAACCCGGGCTCCAAGCGCGCGCAGCGCTGCCCTCGACTCTATTACGAATTAACAGATTATCATCAGCTCGAGGGAGAGATTTCTTAGGAGTTTCCCGGCCATATGTTCAATTTTAATTTGTAGGTCAAGTACCGACGTTAAAAAATGTTTTTGATGTTCTTTACAACCATTCGTACCCATTTTGTTACTCGACTTTGTTTTGTTGGTCTGTTCTTTGACTAATTATGTCACTGAGATTACATATTGCAGTAGTACAGTTCGTGTTTTAATCGAAATTAAGCACGATGTAGTACATACTCCCCGATGGTTCGTGCTGTCTACCAAATTTTACATTCTTTTCAAACTATTCTGATGGTATCCATATTGCCACGTTAATATGATGAATTACAATTCAATATTTTTCAATCATCCAATTGCAATTCAGTCATTTTGTGATACATTTTGTCGTTCAACCGAAGTATTCACTACATCAAATTAGAATAAATGAATTATAAAAATTTCATTAAAAATTTTCCAAGGCTTAGATTATATAACTAAAAAAATATGAATAGAATAATATTAATTGTATGTATGAAATGTCATAGTATTTTTGAGTAATTTATGTCGAAAAGTACGTAAATGAATAATTATAATACTACATTACTACAAAGGTTGGCAAAATTTACGTGTAAATAGCCCAACATTACATGCACCTGATGCCATCATAAATTCCCAAGTCGAGACCAGTGCATCGGACGAAGACGCGAGTAAATACGCTCAAACTTCTTTCAGAAAATCTGAGAAAAAGTAGCAAGTTGTTACACCTAATCTCATACACCGAGCTTGACATCAAAGGGGCCCACTTACCCCTTTTTCGGTGTGTGGTTACTAACCCGTGCTAACTTTGACAGAGGACCTCCAAATGCCAGCCGATGTTCAGCCAGTAGTGGAACCAATATCGCTCGAGGACAAAAAACCAAAGTAGCACTTCGCTGCTGGGCCACCTGGTGTTGCCAAACCCACGCAGTTCCCAGTGCGAGGCCAGGTTCTAAAGAGTGGCACTGTCCAGGTGTAACACATTTACACATCCTCCTGGCCCCTAGCCCCCCCTCCCCAGCCGAGGTCAGGACCGAAAGGATGCACGGTGGGTACCAAACATCTAACAGCACACAGGACAGCATACTTAAGAAGGAATGGAACAGATCTCACCACTGCACGCATGCCTTATAGCACTTGGATGGTTAATTAATTACTTTTTGTAGTTTTTGTGTATTGAATATATTATGGTTTATTCGATGTTGTTTCCTATCTTCGTATGCCCCTTGCCGGTTCATTTTACTTTCTAAACAGCAGGAGTGTATGTGCGGCGCAAGAAATGGCCAAGTCGCCTTTGTGAGCGTAATGAGGGGATGCGCGTTGCGAGATGGCATCTAGCAATGAGGAGGGTTATTCTTGCCGTGGCTGGTAATAGCAGCGGCCACCAGGTGCCCATCGATTGCCTCCGCAGCTTATCTCAGCGCCCGCCCCCGCGCCTCCCGCCAACCGCGACCCTCGCGTACGCCCCTCCGGGCCTCTCCCCGCCCTTCCCGCCTCACAACCCGGCCATGCCCCGCCGCGCCCCACCACGCTCCTCCCCTCCCCACCCCTCCCTCCTCGCCCCTCCCTCCCCGCCCCTCCCATCCCCTCCCTGCCCTCCTCGCCACGCCTCCCCTCGCCTCGCCTCGCGCCTTCGCGCCTCGCCGCGCCTCGCCGCGCTCGCCGCGCCTCGCCGCGCCTCGCCGCGCCTCGCCGCGCCTCGCCGCGCCTCGCCGCGCCCGCGCCTCGCCGCGCGCCTCGCCGCGCCTCGCCGCGCCTCGCCGCGCCTCGCCGCGCCTCGCCGCGCCTCGCCGCGCCTCGCCGCGCCTCGCCGCGCCTCGCCGCGCCTCGCCGCGCCTCGCCGCGCCTCGCCGCGCCTCGCCGCGCCTCGCCGCGCCTCGCTCGCCGCGCCTCGCCGCGCCTGCGCCTCGCCGCGCCTCGCCGCGCCTCGCCGCGCCTCGCCGCGCCTCGCCGCGCCTCGTTCTGCCCTGCCTTTCTACCCTCCTCGCCTCTCTACACCGCCCTGCCCCGCCCACCTGCAGAATGTGAGATGCCGCGCCTACCTAAATGTAGGCTTGCGAGGATTTCCTCCTCCATGACTCTCCCCCAGCGGGGCACCGCTCCGGCTAATGCTCGGTGGCAAACATGATTGCAAATGAAAGTTCATAAGTAAGTTTTATTTAATTTTTTAATTATCTCTAAATTGACACGTCGTTATTTTCCTGTGACATACACCTTATCTTACACATCACTCCACTACACTTCATTATACATAGGACATAAGCTTGTTGTTGTTATTATTATTATTATTATTATTATTATTATTATTATTATTATCATATGATTATTATATTATTGTTATTAGACAATTTATAACATTAAATTCGTGCTCACTAAAATTGAATTTGATAGTGGTCATGCTTGTTCATTTATAATTAAAATTTATCTGGAAACAAAGCCAAAAATGATAGCGATGAGCAAAACTAAGTTTGAGCGCTAAGGTCATCGGAAAGGGACTTCGCCGAAGAAGGGTGTGGAAAGAAGAGGGTGCTACGTCCAGAGCGCAAGCGTCGGTTTGAAAGGATTTCCTCAACCAGGTGTCTTCCACTAACGAGGCACCACCCGACAAGTGTGGTCCGACGGTCCGTGGCCCGTTTGTTAGAATACAACTCAGGTTTTATCTGGTGATGATCGAAGAAACCACAGGAAACTCCCGATCGGAGCAACCTGCCTCTAGGATTCTCCTCCAGCGACTGAACTGGACCTATCTCTGTAGCTAGCGTCAAAAATCCTGCGGGGCTCGGAAATCCTGCGGAACAATTGGACTATTGACAATCTTTAGGTATTGAAAATGCTGCCCAAAAAAGAGCTTCTCAGAAACTGACAAACCGCACTTGCCAATTTATCTGATTCCTTTACTGCTTTCAACTACTCCATATTATCACACGTGTTTGTCAAGAATCCCTTGAAACGAACACGACTCAAAATTATTTCAAATAATTATAATTATACTTTAAAATGATATTTTATTTGCTAATTTATTTTAATAATATTAACAATTCAATGTTATTAACATATACTATTTTGAACTTAGTCTTTAGAGTTCAAACCATAATCATTTCTGATACAAACATTTTCTGGAAAAATTGTAGAAATGTTTATTAAAAAGCATTTCAACTTTTATGTTCAAAATGGTGTATAAATAAAAATATTCTAATACAAATTCAAATTAATTCATAAATTAAGTAGTAGTTACCATATACAATAAATAAATTAAAATATTTCCCCCCACACACACGCACACAAATATTTTGAGAAGCCGCCCCTGACATACTAATCTTGAATTTCTTACACTAAAAAAGAGAAACATGTAGAGGGAAGAGAGCTGGTCCTTCTCTCTCCGATTTTATTTCACTTCCTGGTGGTTATATTGATCAATAAATATCTAATAACAACATCTCGGTCGTAATAATAATAATAATAATAATAATAATAATAATAATAATAATAATAAGTTCATATTTGTTTGATATAAGTAGTACATTATTTTGTTTTGCAATAGCAACTTAGGAAAGAAAAGAATTTTAAAGCTACATTTCGCTATTGTTTACGCGCAATTTCTCAGAGAAATGCCAACATTTTCTACTAGGGAAACAAGCGTGAATAGAAAGGCGTGCGGATGGCGGGGGCCTTTGGCAGCCCCGGGCAGCGCTCCAAGGGGGCTGTGGCGCAACATTCGCCGCGACTTGGCAGCGCGGCGGCGGTGGCACAGCCGCAGCCACAGGGCACGGCTGGCAATCGATGGCTGCCGCGCCCGTGGCCTTCCCACTTCCAATACCTCTTTTAATTGTGAGAATCTGCGACAAGAGATCCTATACAGAAAAGGGTAGGGGCTTCGGTACCACGTAGTCCTGGCAAGGAATCGGAGCACTGGAATCGTGGTTCCTGGAGAGTCGACTACTTTGATCGATTAGAGTAGTGCAAGCTGTAGCCAGTCGGTGGCTGCGTCTGCCCGGGCCGCCAGGAAAGTGAGATCCGGCGCCGACCTACAAATCAGATTGCGAGGTTCCCCCCCCCAGCGGAGCACCGATCTAGCTGGAACAATCTCTACGCCCACGACTGATCTCACGACATGTGTGGTGGTGTAACGCATGCAAGTGTATGTGTGTGTAAGTAAGGGATAAAAATAGAACGAGGAAGAGCGAGGAAAGATCGCACGCGGTCCGTGATCCGTTTATTATGGTACAGCTTCAACATTCCCGTGGTGTTGATTGGAGACCACACGGAAAACGGCGGCTCAGAGCAGCCAGCAGCTATAATTCACCGCCAGTCAGCGGCTGAATTCGACCTTGCTGCATTGCTAACGTCGAAAATCCTCCACCGACGGGAGTGAAATCCTCGGACCTCCCACTCATAGACGCTGCAACGGTTGTCATTGAGCCATATCTGCCGGTTTGTAGTCCAGTAAGGTCGGTAGCAAATGTCCGGTTGTCTGGTTTCCGGTCATTGCTCTCCCCCCTCCCCACCGACAGCGCGTTAGGTTCATTGTTAGTGATTTCAGGCGCGTCAACTGAGGTCATTAGTTCGTAAGTGTAGTGCATGTTTTCATGATGAGATGGTGGTGATCTTCCCCCGCTGGATGGCGAGATCCGGCGCCGACCTACCGTCGGCTAGCGAGATTTCCTTCAACCAGGTATATCCCACCAACGAGGCATCGCCCCAGCCGGGACAACCTCTAAGCTCCCGATCAGTCTCCAAACAGCAACTGAATTCGATCTGTCTGACAAGCTTGTATCGAAAATCTTGCCACTGTCGGGACTCAATTCTAGGACCTCTCGGTCAGAGGCCCTGCAGTGACATCCGTTGATGCACTGAGCCGCCTCTCCCGGTTCGACAGCGCGGGGCAATGAGCCCCTGGACCCCCAAAGTTCCGTTCGGCCCCGGGTGGGCCCCACTCAGGGAGCCTAATGCGGAGACCTTCCACCCAAACACGCTGGATTAAGATAGTACAGAGAGTTCTAGCCTTTTTCTTTCATCGGCCTATTTTACACGAAGTATTTGCTTCATCAATCCACTTACGTTTTTTCTATATTATCAATTATTATGTTACAACCATCCGGAATCATGACAAAGAATTGCACATAAATGCCTTCGTACTCCAATATTCTCGCAAATATCTTGATTATTCAATACTCGAAGGCGTTTTCGCTTTTGAGAAGTCGAGTTTCTAATCTTCATTGAAATGCAATGGTTGCAAAATGTTGAGTGATTTTTAATAACTGGTCATGCCATTTCTCTAGTGCGTATTGCGGAGAGT
Organism: Teleogryllus occipitalis; assembly: GCA_011170035.1. Classification (NCBI taxonomy): domain Eukaryota; kingdom Metazoa; phylum Arthropoda; class Insecta; order Orthoptera; family Gryllidae; genus Teleogryllus; species Teleogryllus occipitalis. The sequence continues at coordinate 145,189 of BLKR01002104.1, read as the reverse complement.
ACTTTCTTGCGCGATAGAGTATCGTTGTGAATGCATAATTATAAATTCTTGAGTTTTCTAAACATCCTAATTTCTAAGGCTGAGTACGAAAGAAGAAGAGCGAATTTGTAAATTATTATCATACGTTTTGCTGATTTATATCAGAAGACAGTTGATTAAATTCATTAATATATTTTGTAATCAATGGGGTCTAGATTACGCGCTGCCCCATAATCGGCTATGGACCCTCAATCGACCGCTTAATCATCAATGACACTCTTTGAAACTCCAACGACCTCCAAGGGGTCTGTACCGACCCCCTTTGGGGACCTCAGGTATCTTCGCTCGATCAACCGCTCTTAAGAGGATGCAGAATAAAGGTTTGATCTTGGGTGACGTCATTTCTGAAAGTAGGATTATTGAATTAAGTCACTACAAGGAGTACAATTACGAAGACCTGAGTCTCTGAGACTGAAGCTCTTCAAAATGCACTCAGTATCTGGAAGGTAAGTTAGTACGCCTCGCAGATCCTCTTTAAAGACTTTTTCTTTCATTGCATTGAACGTAAAATGTGAATGTTTTTATTTAGCAAAAAAAATTCAATTTCTAAGAAGTGCAATGTAATGTAATATCAACCATAATAAAATAATTTCCCCTTGACATTAAATTGAGAACATTAGCTTTTCTACCAATAATGAAGTCTTCAAATTTTGATTATAGACTGTTCACTGACACTCACGTAAGCAACTGTGCGAAGTTTCATTGTGCGGTCAGGATGCGGGAAAGTAAAACATAAATGGAACGAATTTGTATATGAAAAGTTAATTGGAAGATGTCTGGATTTTTGTTAGAATTCGCAAAACAATTTTCATTGTGGACATCGTTCGGAAACACCTCTTTTTGAATACACATCAAAGACTTCTGTTATTTTTTACTGTTTAAAACATCACGTGCTATTTACAGAAAACATATGTCGCCAAACGTGCTTGATTTCGATCTGCAGTTCCTGTTCAACGACAAATTCCCCGAAATTGGCACATTAGGTTTTCACTTGACGTCACAGTATCAAAGTCTCTCTCTTTGCTCCGGTACTTCCGAAAAAAATTCTGCTCCACACGACGAAAAGAAACGCGTCCCAACCTGGTTTTGTCTTTGTTGGAGAGCAGAGCCGCCTGGAGATGGCGTCCAATTTCGGAAAGCGCTGCGCGAGAGAGCCGGCCGGGGCGGGGGGCGCGGCTCGACTTCCGCTGCGGCTCCGTTGCAGTGACGCTGCGCGCGCGATCCCCCCTTCGCCCCCCCCCCAGCATCTTTCGCGCCGCACTCGGCGCCAAGGGACGCGGTCGCCACAATGGGCTGGGCGCTGCTCCCCGCGGACAAACTTTTTCACATGCTCGCGACGTCATCTGGCGATGCCGGGGCGAGGGGTCCGATTTAATGAAAACTTCGCGGTGATGCGTACGTGAAGTCACGGTAGATGTTGGTTTGCGTGTAACTTCATTTCCCATCTCATTATATCATTCTGATCCACCGCTGTTTGTCCATGCGATTGTCTGTGATATAGAGATGAACCTACTTTGACGTAAAACTCGTGTTTCACGGACTCAAATCAATGAGATATACTTTTATTAGAATAAGCTCAATGGAAAGAAATACAATTTACTCATATTAGCATTATGAATTGAGGTACATTTATTTTTCTTGGCTTCGACAATTTTACCATTTTACCATTTTAATATTCAACGAAGGAAAAGGAAAAATAAAATGGCTCCGGAGGTGATACTAAACGCTTCAAAAGAGCCTCCCGGCTCCACTTGCCCTAGGAGCTGCTACGAGGACTGCAAGTCTACTTTTTGACTTCTTTCAATATCCTCAGTATTTCATTTTAAATTAAATTAATGAAGTCCTGAGATTCGAAATACAAAATCAAATTCTTCATTAAATTCAGTTTGTCACAGAATCAAAGTTTCAAACTTCAAATACAAGCAGAATGGTAAAAAGACAGTTTTTTGTCAAAGTACGTGCAGTGAGAAATTGCATATAGCAGGTAACACTCGTGACATTTGTTAATATTTAATCAGCGATTGAATGGAGATTTCAAATACGGAACCATTTACAGTAATCATGAAAAATACATTTAATGCTTATACAGTTTTACATAGTATATCATTTCCTATTTCAGTAACATACATTCAAAACTGGAAGCATTAGCGTTTAAGGCCTTCCTGCAAATTTAAGAACAATGTTACATTAAGTAAATATAATTTACATGTAAGTATCACGACGTTCGTATTTGTCCAGAATAACAAATCCAATAACATTTTCTCCTGAGTATACGTAACTTCAAATGTCCAGATATTGAGCCCAGACATTTTCATTATTATATTTCTGAGACTTTCAAGGCGTTTTCTTGAACCCGCCGAACGTCTGTGCAAGCGGGGTTGCCTGAAATCATGGACAAATATCACAAACAACTCCGTGAAGTGAAATGTATCACTGTGTGTTCATTAGCAAAGAGTGAGAAGTTCGGACCCCTCAACCTGCACTGGAATTTATAACATTTCGAGACACCTGGATAATTTTGATACACACTTGTTTAATGATTACGTAGGTATTCTATTCTTTATATCATATTCATTTCGTAGTTTTATTTGGCATGTAGCATTAAATTGATATTCCAGCTTGTTTGTTAATCATGTTTTAAATAAAATGAAAATGTCCATCTCGTTCAGAACATGATCAGATTTGCCTTGTAGGGAGAACAGCGAAGTAACTGTGCTCAGAAGATTCGGCGAAAAGTCCATTGATTCCGAAGGCACGGAGAAAAGTCTGACAGAAAAGAAAGAGAGAGAGAGAGGAGAGAGGAGAAACAGGAGATAGAGAGGAGAGGGAGGAGAGAGGAAAAACAGGAGAAAGAGAGGAGAGGGAGGAGAAACATGAGAAAGGGAGGAGACAGAGAGAAGAGAGACGAGAGACGAGAGACGAGAGAGAGGCGGGGGAGGAGAGAGAGGAGACAGAGAGAAGAGAGACGAGAGAGAGGCGGGAGAGGAGAGAGAGGAGACAGAGAGAAGAAGAGAGAGGGAGGAGAAACATGAGAAAGGGGGAGAGGGGAAGAGAGAGATGAGAGGGAGAGAAGAGACAGAGAAAAGAGAGAGGAGAGACGAGAGAGAGAAGGGAGAGGAGAAGCGAGAGAGAGAGGTGGGAAAGGAGAGAGAGGAGACAGAGAAGAGAGAGAGGGAGAGAGAGGGAGAGGGAGAGAGATGAGAGAGGAGGAACGAGAGAGAGAAGGGAGAGGAGAAACGAGAGAGAGGAGGGAGAGGAGAGAGATAAGTAGAGAGAGAAGGAGAGAGAGAGAGGGAGGGAGGGGCGATTCGCATTCGCCGCGGTGCGCGCGCGTAGCGTGGCGTGGAGGGCCTCCGCTGCGCCCCGCGCGCCCCTTCCCCCCCCCCCCTCCGGGGCCTCCCAGGCGGCGAACGCTGTTTGCGCTTCATTTCCGCACCTTCTTCCCATCGCAGGCCGATCGCGTCCCATTCGTTATCCGCGCGCTGCCCCTTCCCCCGGCGGAGGGCGCTGCCGCTCGCAGCCACCGCCGACCCCCTCCACCACCCCCGCCGGCAACTCGAATTTCCTCCGCGCGCCGAGATCCTTTCCCTGCGGCGCGCCGCCCTCAGGCAGGCTCAAGAACTTATGACGGCACTGGCGCCTCTCGGTGGAAGACAGAAGGAAATCAATGAGCAAGGAAGCGAATAATAATAATAATAATAATAATAATAATAATGGTGATGATGATGATGATGATGATATAAAGGGATATCTCAATTTTTTGTGATATTGAGTTATTAGCATTAAATAAAACTTCAAATATTATTCTAATAGTGTACGAGCATATGTTATTTAAATCCATTATGGACTTGTATGCAAGTGTACTGTGTTTAAATATTTAAAAGTGTATTGAATTATTTTATATAAGTTGTAGTAAATTCTGCAACATCTCAAAACTAGTAGGACAAAGTGGGATAGCCTCTTGTTCTATTCAGCCCTTCAAATGTAATACTGCCAAAACTGCCTAATAACAGATTTTGCTGCCTGTTTACAAATCTGGAAGGAGACGTACTACAAGTAAATAACATTCCTGAAGATTTGAGTGATAATCCAATGATCAACTATTGTGTACATTACAACTAAAAGATACTGATTTTTGCAATGATTAAAATTTGTCGAGATATTTGCAAAGGTAAATGAGTTAACGAACTTTCAAAAATAAAAGAAAAGTTCGTTTCAAAATTAATGTTAGAATGCATGCTTTAAAATATTTGCTAAAGTGTAAGTAAATGAACATTACAAGAGATTTGTCCTAATAGAAGTGGTATTCCATCCAAGTGGTATACCACAATAGAATCATGGTATTCCACAAGATCCATACTGTATTTTTTCTCGTGGAATTGATTATCATGTTTACAAGGTTCAATTTCTTCAACTTTCCCCTTTTGTTGAAACTTATTTTGTTCCTCCATTCTCAGTCTAATTCAATTGCAAACCGAAATTGTGATAAATAACCATTCGACCTTTCAAATTGATAAAAAGAAAATGTAATAAAACTAAAGAAAGTCTATCGAAACTATTCGTAGTTCAATATACATACCATCTTGAAATTTGATAAACTCTATCTCGATAGTCTTCTTGCGCTCGTGTTAAGAGGAGAAATACACTTTAAGAATATTGAATTGTTCTCACGACTTCAGTGGATGTCTCTTAGTTCAGTTTCGAAAACTGACTTTTCAATATTACATATTATATAAAGAAACAGGTTTCTTTTCCTACGTAACTGAATTTATTGCAGCTCTCTTAAGAGCTGTGTAAAGGAAACAAAATGATATCCTCGTACATGCAAGAGAAGTAAGGATATAGATTCAATAACTAAAGATTTATTTTGCTATTTGTACTGTCTTCAAAGTTGTTATTTTGCGCATAATACTCGTAAAGATCCAATCAATGACATACACTTGCCAAACACTGGTGAACACTAGCCTAAAACTTGTGAGTTACCTGCAGTTAAGGTGACTGTAATATAAGGAATCTCACCACACGAATCTTCTCCTAAAGCCGGTTTGAAATTGTTTGTCTAAAGTCGGTTCGAAGACGTGCTTAGAAGCTATAACCTGTGATTAAGTCGGAGGGAGAGGCCAGTGTAAAGCAAACACCACACATCAAAATTCAAAGGGCGTATGCAGCTAAAATCTACTAAGACGGAAATGGCAGAAAACACGAGACCCATATATAAAACGCAAACTAAATCAAACTCAAAGAAACATAAAAACTAATATATACGAATATAGATTTAATGGATTCCAAAATTTAATTGCTCAAATACCTAAAGGATCTAGACACCTATGGAGCACAATTAAAATATTAACTAAAGAAAGTAATAAACTACCTCCCTTAAAATAACAAACAATCTAACAGCCCTAACGGATAAACAATAAGCGTCAGCTTTAGCTACTAATTTTGAAGCGACATTTACACTAAATAAACGGGAAATCATGAATCAAAATAGACAAATTGAAAAGTTTCTCTCTTCCATTCACAACAGTCCCTCAAAAAGTAAAATTCATATCTCCATCTGAAACACGTAAAATAATCTCTAAATTAAAACTAAAGAAGTCAGCAGGCCATGATCAAATAACCACGCAGATTCTGAAGGAGCTCCCTCGGACAACTTACCGGTAACTCGCAATTGCACCTAAACTAACTCTTTGTTTCTTTCTTGGCTGCTCCGCCTTGAATTTTAACTGCGATGACTGATGCTTTATTCTCAAACCCCGTCCCCTCCAATTCGTCCTTCAAAGCCTCAGGAAAACTCCATAGTGCACGGCTGTGGCCCTCCACCAGCGCCTTCTTGGTGGGCGTGGGAGGGGCGTCTGGGAGGGGCGGGGCCGCGCGGCGGGCCATGGCGTGAGGCAGGCCCCATAACGACGGCGCGGCGCCGCCTCGCCTTATCGCCCCAAGGCCTCCGCCCCCGCCCGCGCCCCCGCCCCCGCCTGCGTCCCCGCCCCCGCCCGCGCCCCCGCCCTCGCCCGCGCCCCCACCCCCGCCCGCGCCCCCGCCCGCGCCCCCGCCCGCGCCCCCGCCCGCGCCCCCGCCCGCGCCCCCGCCCCCGCCGCGCCACTCCGCCGCTGCAAATACTCTTCCCACAATCCATTTTCGCCGGCGGCGCGGCCGGCTGTGTGGTTGGGCATAAGCACCGCTTGGCGCCTCGAGGCGGGCGGAGAGGGAGGCGAAGAGGGGTGGGGGGGGGAGAAGAGAAGGAGCGCGAAGAGGGAACCCCAAAAGGGAAACGAACCGCTTGTATGGAGATTTCGCGCAGTGGCGGACTGGGTGGGACTTGTTCCCGAAACTGCGCCACTATGAGGAGACACAAAACTCACTGCATTTAAAACTTTAGGTTGATTTCAGTTGCAAAAAATTAAACTCGATCCGTTGATGTTGTTATAAAAACTCTCTGACAAAACTACTCATGCACTTCTTAATGAAATAAATTGTTTTATGATTATTCAGTAAAAAGGCACAAATCAGAGCTTCCTTCATTTATTCATTGAAATTGAGCGTATTAAGTACCGCCTCCAATAACCGGAGATATTGAACAAGTAATTATTATAATATATATTATAATATTATATATTATATATATTATATATATATTATATATATATTATATATATATAAACTTATTTTTATTTACAATTACATAAGTAAATTGAAATTCAATTTGGAGGACAAAACAAGTGAACAGCAAAACTTGATAAAAAATTTGCAATGCGAGGGATTATATTAAATTTCCGTTTCTCTTTCCAACGAAGTGTAACGACAGAAGAAAAACGACGTTCAAAACCTCTTTGAGAATCTTGCTCATTTGTGGTATAAGTCAGACACTGAAGTCAAAATTGCACGTAAAATATAACAAAAATTCTCAATTGGACACGTTCTGTAATGTATAAGCTCGTGTTAAGAAGAGCCAAGTGAACAAGCAACGAGTTATTTTGTGGAGTGAGTAAGCATTTCGTGTTTCCTACTTTGATCATTAGTCTCGTAATTAAAGTTCATGATATATCCTCCCTTTCGTGAACGAGAGATCCGGCTCCGTCCCACATGTTCTCTTGTGTAATTTATCTCTCCAGGTGTCTCCGTAGAGCAAAATACCGCCCTCGTCGGCTCTAAACCTCAGACACGTCTCTTGTCATGAGTAGTAGTGAAGAGCATTAAATGTGGGGGAGTTTATGTTTGTAAGAGGAGAGACGGGTAGAAGGATGAGAGAGAGAAAAAATCGCGCGCGGTCCCTAGTTTGTTTGTTAGGAATTGCTCCGGCATTTTTTCTGGAATTGTACAGAGAAACCACGTAAAATCACCGACCAAAACAGCCGGTCGTTAGATTTCATGCTAGCATGTACGTAGGTAGTGTAGAAAACTCGCTATCATCGAGACTGGCACCGAACACGACGTCCTCTCGCTTGGAGACCGAATTGGATGGTTCAGGGCATCTATTGATGATAGTGGAGGGCCGATGACCGGGAGGTCCTAGGGTTGGAGTCCCGACCGTGGCAGGATTTTCGACACTAGCTAAGTCGGAGTAGTACCCTAAAAAACGGGCCATGGACAGCGCGCCATCTCTCCGCCCTCATTATTGTTCTATTCTCACCCCTTTCTTACACGCACTTACACCCATACGCACTACACTACCACACATATCTGGAGTTTAGTCGGGATCTTAGAGCTTGTCTGCCTAGAGCGGTGCCATGATGGTGGGAGATACCTGGTTGAGGGAAAACCCCGCAAGTCGACAGGTAGTTCGGAGGTGGATCTTGCCATCTAGCGGGGGAAGATCACCGCCATCTCACGCGATAAAAAAAAAACTATACTTACGAGGCTAATGACCTTAGCATTTGGTGCACCCGGAATCAGCAATCAATCAGTCAATACCGCTTGAAGACGCTGCAGCGACAACGGCTGTTATCACTGAGCCACCTCATCCGATCCGGGGCGAATTCAGCCAATCACTTGGTGATCATAGATTTTTTAAAAATAATTAACATATTTGTTATTATATTGTATATTATTTTTCGTGTATATACGATACTATTCAATATTGTTTTTAGTTATTTACAATATTAAATGTCGTAAAGCATTTGATTACAACATGAGATTGGAAAAATTGCCAAAGGAGGCCGTGGGGCAGAGTTTGGTAACCAATGAAGAATTGTAATAAGATGTTATGACTAGAAAATTGTACGTTTTATTCCCTTTGTAAAAATTTGTTAATGTGAAGCTTCGTCCTACGCTTTCATTTAGTAGTCACATTTCTTCTCTCTTTAAGTGGCGACAGTGTTCCTAGCAAGGAGAATAATTGAAACACACTTGGTGTATACTTTTCACATGAGTGAATATACTTTTGATTCGGATAGAAATAGCAGCAAATGATGTTATAGAAATATTGTTACCCAACAAATCAAGAAAGAAATATAAGCGTAAGTATTTAATTTTTAAATGTTGGTTTAAAAAAATCGTTCATTCCATATCGGAAAAGTTTTGATTAGTTACTTTTATGGAAAGTCTGTGAAGGACAAACCAAGTAGTCATCGGATCCACTACTCTATGTTAAAGAGTACAATCTCTCTTAATGACAATATTGATGTCAATAAGTTTACTCAGTTATTAGCGTTTTTAAAGAGGAATAATGAAGGATACGAGAAAAAGAAGTCCAAAATATTGTCAAAAGAATGGCAAAGTACGCCATTACTTTACTTCCCTAGTGTCGTAATGAAGTGCATTGCCACACTAGGGCGGTAAAGTACTTCATTACGAAAGTGATTATAATGGCATAATGTTTGACTTTACCTAAGCAAAGTGGATAAAATAATTATATAATTCCAATATAAATATTTAAATGAATTTTGCCAAATAAAGGGAGGAAACAAACGAAATCTCTAGGCCTTGGAGGGGCATGGGGTCCATGTTCCCCCACCCACTAGATCCGCTCCTGCATCCGGTCCAGCCGTTTTGAGAGAGAAGGAGAGAGAGAGAGAGAGAGAGAGAGAGAGAGAGAGAGAGAGAGAGAGAGAGAGAGAGCGCATGCGAAGCGACTCGTGCTGCCTGGTGACGCGGGCGGGCGGTGCGGCGTTGGGCGTGGCGGCGGCGGTGGCGGCGGCGGGGGCGGGGGCGGGCGCGGGCGCCGTGATTCACGGCCGCGCGCCGTATCGACTGCTGGCCGGCGCCGACAGCGCCGCTCCTATTTCATCGTTTGTCGGCGGCAAACGAAGAGGAACGGACCCCCCCCCCCGCTGCGGTGCATCGCGACGCACAGGACAGGGGCTCAGCCGGCGCTGCTGCCTCCTCCGCGGCGGGCGCCATTTCGCGGCAACTGCGCCCTCTATGCAAGCGCTCGCAACGAAATGAATGTCTTAGGCCCAAAAGAGTTACGATATTGCCTTCCACACGGAGTTCGATCTACACTACATCACTTACCTTGATCGAGAGGATCGTCGTTACGAGGGGAATAGGAAAAGATAAATTGAGTCAAGTTTAACATGTAGTAAATTAGTAAATAAGTAAATGTTAATCATTAAAATTAGGCACAAAATAAAAGTTTGTATGTACCTGAGGCATTAACTGGATATAATGATCGAGCGGGAACAAAGAGCTGGAGGGCCAAAGGCCAAAGGCCTTTACCTTCTCGATTAAAATCCTTTATCGAATTAATCATTATACCATTCACGGTATGAATTTACTGCTAAGAGATGTATGGATATTTTTTTCAGAAATCTAACAACTGTCTAAGGCATGTAGGGAGGTAAAAAATGATTACTTTTTGCTAATGACTATGTGGTGGGAAATCTCATATAACCAAGTTACACATATAACATTTGTTTGGGGTAGGCGTCGTATCAAACGCTGACATTTATCCAGAAGACATTCTAACGCAAAGTGCTGGTATCTCTTTGACGTAGTTTATGAGATTTCGTGCACATACCTTAGAAGAATGTAAAATTCATTTTGATACATCCTATATATCTAGAGACTGCGTTCGAGTCACATATGCAAATAACTCAAAGGAAATAATCGGTCGTTTAACGAAAAGAAAATTTACTTTTTTTTTTCAAAAGAAACCGCGAATGCAGCTTTTGAAACTGTTTCCGTTCGGATACGCTTGCGTCGGAGGATCATCCAGGCTTCCTGGCGCTCCCAAAAGAACGTAGACAATCAAGGAGCATTTCCCAAAATAGGCGGTTAAGAAATTTTATCACATTTAATGAAGCATCGCAAAACATCTACTTATGAATAATTGTGAATTACCTGGGATTAGTTTTTGTTGTCTTCTCAAAAAATGCTTAATGAATTGCTATCAGATTATATGACACCAGTTTATTCCGTCTCGTGCAGATGAGATTTTCAGGAGAGCTTAAAGATAATTAGTGGCAACCACCGAATTTTTAAAATAATTTGTTTTCTTCACTGCGCGTTCTTTTAGTCGACAAATGAAAATATAAATTTATTTTCTAGTTTTGGCGAATGCTTCTGATGCTTACCTCTTACAAAATTAGTATAATTCCGGCAATTCAGTGGTTTCTATCAACATCTGGCAACTTATGAATCGCATTTCTGTAACAAACCTGATTTACCCCTATGTGGAAAGCGATTGTTAAATTTGCAATCTGGCGTCGCGTTCATTTTGATACTCTTTAGATATCCTGTATTGCGATGCGGGTTGCTAATCTACCCAGATTAGATTGCACATTGTTTTATTGATTTTTCGGAATATCGTACCGCTTATCTGCAATGAGCTCTCATTTTCTGTTTTGGAAACTCGCGCGCCTCTTATAATTATTTTTCGTAAGATTGTCATGTTATATCGGCTTATCGCTAACATAGGAACGCAAAACAACTGTTAAGAAGTAGCGTCCGTTAAGAAAAACTGAAACAAATTAATTGTAGATAAAGTTGGCTTATTCTATGAGTACTTCGTGTTTACATGAGATCTGCTAATAAGAATATGTTATTAGGAAAATAATTAAATGACACACGAACGATCACACAAATAACAGACTCGTATGTCGTATGGTTACTTGCTGTTTTTAGATCTAATGACATTAATGACTATTTGGTTCTAAATACAACAATATGCATACCAGATTAAAAACACACAAAACAGCATGATGCTAATTCTTTGAATCGTTTCCCGTGTTTTCCCTTCATTATTTTTTCCTACATTTTGCAGAAGAATCACGATTAGATGAAGGATTAACTGCGAATAATTTTTTGTAAGTATGTACGCGATTATGTAAGTAGTTACCTTAATATTGTTTAATTCTGATACTGAATTAAATATGCATTAATAAATGAACATATATTATTTAAGTATTTATCATTTTCACTTGCTAAAAGGCATCCAACACACAATAAAAAATAGTTTTATGAATAATAGTTTTATCACTTTACAACAAAAGTCCCAAAAATGTTCCCGAGTGATGTGGAGGTTACAGCAGAAAACAAAAGGGTTGAATTTAACAGCAAGGAATATCAATAGAGTCGTCCGTCCCTTTATTGTTCACATTTATCCTTTCTTGTTCTTCAAATAATGAAGTAATGAAGTTTCATATTCAAACGCTAGGATTCTATAATATGATATTTTCTTTTTAATTTCCTTTGCTCTAAAGTTCAATGCTTACTAACATTAGTTGAATTCAGAATAAAGAATAGCAACAAACGTTATTGACAAAATACGAAAACTAGAAATATTCACTCCCCTGTAATATAAACAATTTTGCATGGAAAACGAGCAACAGATTGGATATAATCCGGTCGTCGAAATAACCAAATCGTTACTCCTCTGGCATCTAGCAAAATGAGGGCTCAAGAATACGTGCTCGGATAGTACTAAGTTCATCCAGTGTGTTGTACGAACCCTATACGATGACGTAAATGCCATATCTCTCTATTCTTTTGTTTTTAGATAAATTACAAAAATGTAATATTTTTACTTGTCTATCACATCGGTAATACTTACTTTAGATGCGATTTCTTTACCACATTATATTTATGAGTACATGTGCTTTAAATAATGTCAAATAAACTTTCTCTAAAACACAACAGTTTTCTGTATAAATGAGCTAAAAATCCAGCATTTTCAGAAACGCTCAAACACAATTTTCTCAAAAATGGCTCTAATTTTTTCATCAAACTTTTGAAAGGGATAGGGGTAATGGCACTGTTTAATATGACGTAAAGTTTATTTTGGTGTATTATTTTTTTTTAAATACACAAATGTATTTTTTCTTAAATATCTCTCACGCCGTTAATATGCACATTTTATTTGTATGCATTATTGCATTTGTGAGTGCATGTGCTTCAAATGATTTCAAATTAAGTTTTTCGAAAACTCAATATATTCCAGTGAAAAAGAGCTTCAAATTTCGCATTTACAGTAACGCTTAACGCCATTTTTTTAAAGATGGCTCCAAATTTTTCAATGAAAATTGCTATTTGGACGAGCTTTTAGCCTTCTTTAATATTCTTAAATTAATATTTGAGTTCTACTATTTGGAAACCGAAAAGTTGAGAAAATTTTTAAAAAAATGTAATTTGGGTGGCGATAGATGGCAGCAGGCAAGGAGGGCAAGACTACTGTACCAGTCCACAAAAAGTAAATTAGAAAACTTTACTACAAGAAAGTCTGTTCCATTCTGTAGCACCTCTAGTTTATATTGATTTTTATATATTGTTTTTTATTTATAATTGTAATTGTAATTGTAATTTTACTTTCATGTTTCTGCATTCTGCCACCAGGCAACATCTGCCCAATTGTAGAATAACGCTTATCTCTGTATCTATTTGGTTCAAAGAGGACCGTCTGAGTGGTTTGCATTGAAACGAATATTTCCTCGCAGGGGCGGCCGGTCACGCTTGGGAAGCTCCGAAAGCGGATGCTGCGTGGTGAGTGGGGGGCCCGCAAGGAGCGCTGTGCGGAGGCTGCGGTCAGTCGCGGCGCTTGGCAAATTTCCCCAGGGAGGCGCCCCCCCCCCCACGCCCATCCCCACCCCGCCACGCACTGCAGGGGGCTTATTCCATACGTAAAAACACGGAAGTGTTTCGTCTCACTTTTCAACAAGACGAAAAAACAGAAAAAAGAAGAAATCAGACATTCTAGTAACTATTTATTCTTAGAAGCCTATTTTAAAATTGTTCTTTTAAATTCCTACTTTCGTAGTATACTTCGATTTGTATATTATTGTACACCTTGTATCAATTTGGCGTAACCTATTCTTAACGATATTAAGCATTAAGCATGTATTTTGGGAATTCTGATGTGGAATTGTCGTAATTACATAAAGCCATAAGGAAGTCATCTCCGATAACTAATAGAGAGCCGGCTTACATCATCTGTCACTACGACCGGGAGGTCCTTAGGTTCCGCTCCCAACAGTGGCAAGAGGATTTTCGACACTACTTACTTATATTTGTGTTTAGCCATTATATGTCTCGTAAAGGGCAATTGGTCTCGGCGCCGTTTGATCTCGGGATGCCTTGTTGGTCACCCAACCAGGAACCCGCGATGCCTCGAATTCGCTTAACCTTCGTAACTTCACGTAGTTAACGAATTCGGCTAGCAATGCCGGTATCGCGGTCGTGGCCTTTCAGTAGAGCCGTCCAAGGATTGGCCTGAAATGCCGAGAGAAATCACGACGGGCAGGATGGCCGGCACGGGGATTGATCCTGGGCCTCCCGAATGCGAAGGCAGAGCGCTGCGCCCTCAATCATTTCCCTCAGTACTAACTACAAAGCTAGGTTGAAAGCAGTCATTCTCTGAAGGAGAATTCTAGGGGCAGGCTGCTCTGATCGCTAGTTTCCGTGGTTTCTTTGTTCAATTTCAGAGAAATGCCGAGGCTGTACCATAACAAACAGGTCACGGACTGCGATCTTTCCTTCCTCTTTTTTTGTCTGATCCTTTCCCTCAGAGGAGTGATATAAGAAATAGTAAAATTTGGTATTTGGCATGTCAATGATCATTCGGTATTTGACATGTCAATGTGTAGGAATTAGATTAGAAGGTAAAGAAATTGGAAATATTTTACATTATACACACACATTTACACTTATAAGCACACTATCACTCATGTCGGGAGACCAGTCGAGAGCGTGGAGCTTGTTCCGGCTGGAGCGGAGCCCCCTGGGAGGAGATACCTGGAGAGGGAAACCTACCCTCGGCCAACGTGAGGGTCGGCGCCTGACCTCACCATTGAGAAGGAACACGGCCACCACGTGGTAACATTTCCACAGTAACGGGAACTAATGTCCACGACGTGCCCGGAAACATCAATGAATCCAGATCATGGCCTTTTCGTTAGATTAAAAAAAGCTTTTGGCAGGTTCATAGGAATATATTGTGGATAATGGAAAAAATTTACATCTTAGAAGACCTAATTATATGTACTAAGAAGTTATGTAGGGAAGCAAGCTGTAAGATCAAGATTGTAGGTGAGTTCTGTAATAGATTTTTTATAGAAAATAGAGTAAGACAGGGATATCTATTAAGCCACGTAATTTTGAATACTTATGTAGTAGGGATACTCTAACATGGCTGTAAAAAAATTAAGGAATAGGCAGGACAGAAGAGTGAGAATAAGAAATAGTAAAATTTGGTCTTTGACATGCCGATTTAATTGTTTTAATGGCTTGTAATATGAAGAATTTGGTTCAGATTGTAAGGAGATTGGAAATATTCTTAGATTATAGCGCATTGGAATTGGGTATGGAAAAAAGTAAGGTTATCGAGTTTTCAATGAGCAGAAGGAGAAAGGAAACCGTAAAGATAATTTGGAAAAAGTGGAAAATTGATATTAAAGAATTTAAACATTTGCTTTTTTTAAACCCCAGTAGTATCAAGGGTGGGCAACTTTCGCCCAACATTTTACTCTCTCGCACTTACTTTATAAGAAGAGACAGAAAAACTATTGCCGGGCCCTGGTAACGAAACCGTGGATAAATCTTGCAAGACAGTATGTGCCGTCGTAGCATCACTAGTTTCATCTGATCCGAATAACCGTTAACTGGTATCGTTTTCCAGAGCACAAACCAACAGTCGAAGGCCCTAGAGTACTTAATGCGCGGGGCGATGGGCGGCTGAAAGCGAATGCCGAGCGCGGGCAGGGGGAGGGGCGGGGGCGGGGGCGGGGGCGGAGCGCCTGCGTGCGTTCCCACTGGGGTGGGGGGTGGAGGCGAGAATGGGGGCGAGGGACTGGGCAGGATGAAAGCGACTGGCAGTGGCAGCAGCCTCTGACGCCGCTAAAAACAGTCGACGAGAGATTCTCAAAGCCCCCAGCGGTGCCTCAGAAGCTCCCACACGCACACACACACTTCTTCTCAACTGGATCGGCTTAGGTAGCTTGGAGCATCAAATGACGTCACTCCGGTGCCTCTGATCGGGAGGCCCTAGGGTTCGTGTCCCGATGATGGCAGAATTTTCTACGTAGATACGTCGTATCTACGTAGATACGGAGAAGAATTCTAGCGGCTGCCTGCTCTGATCGGTAGTTTTCCATGGTTTCTCCGATCAACACCAGACGAAGTACCGGAGAAGTACCTTAACCATGGGGCCATGGACCGGGTGCAATCTTCCTCTTCACTGCCCTATCCTTACCCCTTGATTTCACACACGTATACTTACATGTACTACACTACCACATATGCCGCGACACTAGTCGGGAGATTAGAGTTTGCCCCGACTGGGGTTCTACTGATGCCCGACTAGTGGGAGATACCTGGTGGTTGGAAACCCCCTTTAGCCGACGGGTAGTTTGGCGCCGAATCTCGCCATCCGGCGGCGTAAGAGCACCATCTTCCGCGATAGAATCATGCTCTACTTTTACGGTACTAATGACCTTAGCAGTTGGCGCTCTCGGAATTACTAATCAATCAATCGAAGCCCCTAGTGGCGAATCGAAACGGCTCACATATGAATACACCGTTCTCAACTTCAATTGGTAGAAGGCGGCACGGCGTGGCGCAATGCACACACACACACACACACACACACACACACACACACACACACACACACACACACACACACACTATTCCGTCTTAACTTCTACGGTTGCGACTCCGAACCGAGAGAGAAGGCCATAAGCACGTTCGTGAGAATTATACGATTTGAAAAAAAACTCGCTTGTCTGCAGGATAATACTAATTTGCGGCCAATAACTCATTCTGACCGATCAGAAGAATTAAACATTGTAATAAGAAACGTTCTGGATTTTCTCGTTCTTGTAGTAATTTGAAGTATTTAATGGTAATACAAAGAAGGCTTTGAAATAAGAACTTAATTAAATAGGCGGTTTTCGAAATGCCACAACTGTTTCCCCGTATTATTGCACATGCCTTAATTGTGTCATGTCAGCTTTATAATTCGAAGATAAAGAACAGCTAACTTCCGTCGTAGATCCTTTGTACAATTGTTGCAGGGTCTTGAATAATTTTACAGAATGTGTCTTTCAGTAAGTACAGCAGAGAAGAGTACATAAAATAGAATCGTAGAATGGATATTCTGATTGTGATTAAAGACAGTACTCAACGGAGTCGGCTTAAATTGCGGGCAACAGACTCTTGGAAGAGAGAAAGGCTCGGAAAGTGTCACGGGATGATGGAGTGAAGGAGGCTCCGGATGGAAGAAGCCTGTAAGCCAATCGTGGTGTAGGGAGGCTCAAATGGACCAATCGATGCCCCGAGATGCCCAACGGCGCAGGCCTACTCACATTGAAGACCAATATTTGCTCGCGACGCAGACTGAGACAGACGTTCTAGAGTTGAAGCATTTGAGGAAAAGAAGCTTATCCAAATCAGATCAAATCTTTAAGGTGTTGTTAATAAAAGTTACACATCAATTTTTTCATTAAACTATATTTGCTTGTCTACATCGCACACATGACAGTGTTTTTTCAATATACTGTTGGGTCCTAAACTATACATTTCATTTATCAAAAAACTGATGCAACATAAATACCTTTTATTTTTACTTTAACTTCTTGATTTAATGAAAATATTGAACAAGCCAACCTTCAGTATCTTGGTCATTCCAAGTTTTTGTGAAATTACACTGAATTTATCTTCAAGCATCATGGTAGAACATTTTATTTCAACAACATACTTTCAAAGATGTTCTTAAAAAGATAAGAATTCGCTTTAACGTTTATGTGGCCTTTTCTTTCTTGCCATTAGCTTTAATTCATTCTTATGATGAATTATTAGATATGTTTAATATGAAACATCTAAATAGGAGAAATGAAAAACAAATGTCATTAAAATAAGAAAAAGCACTGTAGCAGAAAAACAGAAAAAAGTACGAGGTAAGAGCACACGACGAAAAGAAGCTAATGTATTTGTTTTCTGATGCCAACAACAAAAATCAGTTTAAAATAATTTCTACCGCAGGTTAAAAAAGTTTAAGATACGTTCTGACATAAATGATTAATTTGCCAAAAGAAAGACGAACAGGTTTTAAGACTGTTGGAAAGATTTGAATGTAATATCTGAGACCATAAAAGGAAGAATCAAATTTACGTGAGTTGCTCTCCACCGCCGCGGCGGCGGTCCTTCTGTAAGGAGGAGAATACAATGTAGTTTGAGAAGTCTGAAGCTCGTTGGAAGGGGGATTTTCGAGCGAAAAGAAGATTGCCGCAAAAATTGCCTGGTGAGGCAGGGGCGGCGGGGGAGTGCGGATGGGGCTTTAAAGGGGCGCGGCGCCGCTCGCGCTGTCAACCGTTGCGCTGCTTACACTCCCTCCTCCCCGCCCTTTCCCATCCTCCCCTCCCTCACCCTCCTCTTCCCTCCCTCCTCCCCTCCCTCTACCTTCCTCACTTCCCTCCTTCCCATTCCTTTCCGTGTCTCCTTCCCATCCCTTTCCCGGCCTCCCTTCCCTCCCCCTTTCCTTCCCACCCTTCTCTTCCCTCGCTCCTCTTCCCTCCCTCCTCTTCCCTCCCTCCTCTTCCCTCCCTCCTCTTCCCGATCTCCTCTTCCCTCCCTCCCCTTTCCTCCTCCCACTCCCCTTCCTTTCCTTCTTCTCCCTCCTGCTCTTCTTCCCCTTCTCTCCCCTCACCATTCCTCCCACCCCTCCTGCTTCCTCCTCTCTCTCCTCTCCTGCTCACTTTTCTTCGCCCTCTCCCCCTTCTCTTCTTCGCCCTCCCTTCTCTTCCTCCAATTCCCCTTCACCTTCCCTCTCATTCCACGCGCTTCCCTCCTCTCCCTTCTCTCCCACCCCTCCTTCTTTCTCTCCCTCCCCTTCCTCCTCATCCTCCCCTTCCCTCCGGTCGTTCATCCCCCTCCCCTGGTCCTCCTTTCTCTTTCTCCCCTCCGTCCTCATCCTTCCCTTCCCTCTTGTCCTTCCTCTCCCTCCCCCCTCCGTGTCCTCCCCTCCCCTGCCGCCGCGGGCCGAGGACACGGCCAGTCACTCCCCGCGCAGGCGTCAGGTTCTCGCTCGAGAGCCACGGACGCGGTGGGCGGTGGGGAGGCGCCTTCGATTTTTGCGAAGCCGATTCATTATTGCGAGAATGGAAACGCCTTGCCAGTTTCTTGGACATGCCAAGCGAACACTCGCAGTAAATAAATACTGGGTTTGTAGCGAATTGTATAAAATTGAATGACATATTCTACTGGCCATCCAATTCAAATGCTGATTTATAATTTGCTAATCGTTTACTTTTACAATACTTTTTAACTTTTACTTTTCAGGTCAAAGTACTAAAATTTGTTTCTCAATCCTCTCCTAATAAATAGAAAAAATGTTTACTTTTGTTCTTAAAAATTATCATAAACTATTTCACTCGTATCTGTCTGTGTCGTAAGTAACGAATGCTAAGCAATAATATATTCAAATTAAACCAATCCCACATGTCTATAGCCATATGATTATCACTTGGTTTACCTTGTGAACTCCGCTGCAATCACTTTGTTACCTTTTAAAGATAATGATAGCAATTGTTTTAGGTCCATAATGGCTTGTGAGCATTGATATAATACTAAAATGTGTCGTTTTAGTATTATATTTTATTATATTATTATATTATGTGTCGTTTTAGTTTTAATGTTTAAAAATCTAAAATATAATCTGTTATTAAAGATTAAGTTCCGAAGAACAACAAAAGAAACAGAAAAAGTGTGTGGATGCAATTTCAAGACTTTTGTGAAGAAAGAAAATACAAATGGACTGCACAACTACAAATGAAGAAATTACATATATTTTTAAACAATTAATACGCGAATATTAGAGGGTGAAGAGTACACAGATTATGCTATCAAAACTATGTGGATCGTTACAACCAAAATTATTCATACTTTAATGAGTACACACGTGTGTTCAAACCATTCGAAATTGACGACTCCCGCTGCTAATTCATCTTGTTCATCTTCCATTTCAAATACTTCCACGGAGTACCAAGACAAGCACAACTCAGCCTCCTACAACTTTAATAATTGTTTTTAATAAATGTTCTTGAAAGTAGCGCTACACGAAATGTGAATTTACCGGCTATCACGGCACTTCTCGTGATATCACTTATGATAAAAATCATAGAGATAGATCAAGAAAGCCTATTTCATTATTACGTATCATAGAAGACACTCCCCATATTCACAAGTACAGGTAGCGGTGGCTCAGTTCATCAACAGATGTCACAGCAGTGCCTCTGGCCTGGAGGTCCTAGGTTCGAGTCCCAACGGCGGCAGGATTTTCAACACTAGCTTTTCAGCTAGATAGAATTCAGTTGCTGTCTGGAGGAGAATTCTACCGGCTCTGATCGGTAGTTTTTCGTGGTTTCTCAGGTTAACACTAGGCGAATGCCGGAGCACTACCCTAACAAACAGGCCACGGACCGGGCGCGATCTTTCCTTCCTCTTCCTTGTCTTATCCTCATTCCTTACACACACACTTACACTAACATGCACTACACTACCACACATGCCGGGAGGCCGGTCGGGAGCTTAGAACTTGTCCCGGCTGGGAAGGTACCCCGCTGGTGGGAGATATCTGGTTGGGAAAATCCCGCTAGTAGGTCGGCGCCGGATCTCGACATTCAGTTGGGGAAGTTCATCGCCACCGCCCGATGAAAAACATGCACTACGCTTACGGGATTAACGACGTCTGTAATTGACGCGCCAAGAATCAGTAATCATTTCAAGCAAGTCGTGTTCGGCACGCAGTCGGACCGCTAGGGCAGTGGCTGCGCGTCTTTAATAACGCGGGGAGGGGGCGGGGGGAGGGGGAAGGGGCGAGAGGTTTTCCGCCGATCATCCCTCATCAAATATGCAGCGGGCGAGGCCGCGCGGGAAAAGGGCCTGGCGGCCGCGTGGGCGGGGGCGCCGGAGCCGCCCCGCCCACCCGTCAGGTGCACGGACGGCGCCCCCAGGGCTCCCCCCTCCCCCCACCCCCACCCCCGCCGCTGCACGCGCCGCTCGCTCGCTCGCTTCGCAGCCTCCTCTTCAAAATGGAGGCGCCTCGCTGGCCACGCAGCCGCCTCCGCGCCCACCCCCACCCACGTCGCTGCGAGGGAAAGATATTCTAGATCTGTCGTATTGAATGAGAAAGAGGATCTACAAGATGAAAACTGAACAACTTATTGTTTTTTCGTGGTTAAAATATCCAGCATTCAGTCGCTAAGTACAAATGTGAAAATAAGAATACCGTATCCTCAGGAATTTTTTAAACAAACGTTTCAAATGTCCAGAATTACATTTATTTATATTATCTTACACCGTCCCACACTCTTATTGCAGTGGTGGCTCTAGGGTAAATCATCCGGGAGGCCCCCAACATAGAGTATCAGAGGAAGTTAATCATATGAATAATTTCAAAATTTGAGTTAGTGAAGGCACTCAAGTAATATTTATCTAATTTATTACTAAAGATTTAACTCTGTACAAGACTCTGTGAATCTTCAATGATATTCATATGTATTTCAAATCCATAAATAAGAGTTCCTCGCTTTCATACTAGTTTCAAGTTAAGTCAACTGATATAAATTCAATAATTATATATACAATTATACCAAACTTGATATTCTAAATACTACAGCTACATTGGATGAAATAATTCTTAATGAATAATATCAAAACAAATAGAATAAACACAGTATCATGTATTCGCATCAATACTTCTGACGCAGCATAAGAAATAGTGTAAATTTGTAAATCGATCCGTAGACAGCGCTCAAGGAGGATCCCCACAGCTTGTGCCCGGAGATACCAGTCAGGAGACGCCATTCGTCCCAGTGCAATGTCGAATTTATGTGGCTAATGAAGCAGAAGCTGAGAACAAGAGATATTATGAATTCTACAGATGCGTTCCAATCTATGACACCATTAAAAAGATGGGTATGTGTACTGCAACGAGAGCAAGGAAAAAATGCTAACGTGAGTCGGGAGTGGGAAGAACTGTGTTTAGGAATGGTTTAATCATTTTACTTCGGGTCATTAAATATAATTCTGGACTCTTAAAATATTTTAACACCTCAAAAATTTCTGTTGACCAAACGGCCTATATCTATTTTCATATTTAAACAATGTATTTTTCCTCATCGCAGCGATGGTTGCATTTCTTTCTCTCCAGTCGGTAACTGAATATCATCCAAAATTCAAAATAAACTTGTATAATGAAATAGGTATAAAACGAGTGATAAAGAAATTTCCTGGCTTGTCTAATTTTCTCAAGAGGTTATATTTTTATTTCTTTTCGGCATATCAATGTTGCTTGCCAGATCGTATAGAAAAATCGTGAATTCAAGAATGTCCATTATCATAATTGTAGGGGTGACGAATGACTAGACTCTCCATGATTTTGATTTTGATAAAATATTATTATAAGACCTTATCACATTCACACTTATTATTTTTATTGTTAGTAAGAATAAAATGTCAATTATTCCGTAGTACATTACAAAATACTACTGAGTTGAACAAACGTTCGTCCGGAATACCAGCTAGCCCTCTGTTTGATTCCTACGACCAAGGTTGTTGCAGCTCTTTGAAAAAGAATTTGCAGTGTTAGGTGACTGTCGTTGTAATTTTAGCTGAACAGCATGTAACATTGTTCTCACTCACTTGCTTCGTAGCGCAAGCAACGACGTTAAATGAGTTTTCATTCCAACCTCACACTAACAGCGTCTTGAGTTTCATTATTCCCATTATTAATGGTTACTGCAATAGTATGATGCAATGTATACTGTTAATTAGTTAGAGCTGAACGATAAAATAATATATGATTGTTTCTCAAAATACGCCGTCCGAGAGAATTATGGAATATTGGATGTCGGTAGAGAAATATTACATACTTGTAAAAATCTGAGAAGACGGAAAGTATATTTTAATAATTCACAAGTCGGCAGAGTTACGTGAACTTTATCGACTTTGTTATGGAATTAATTGATAGGGCAAACGAAAACCTGAGTGATTCTATGATTTCATTTCAACAAATTTTGGTGTAATGAGGATGCAATGATTTTATTAAAAGGGACAAGGCGAGGACATTACTCCAAATGCTATTTGTTGAGTGAACCAGATACATTGTGGGAAATGCAGAATAAATTAATCGAATTACATTAGAAGCGACATAGATAATATTCATATATTCATTTCCACTGACTAAGCCAAGATTAAATCAATCACGCCAAAAAGTTCTTCCCTGTATTTCTCGTAGCCCCTTCACTAATTTGCAGTATTCAAATTTAGGTTCCCTTCGAAAACGCTGTTAATTTTATTACTTTCCATAGCACGCAGTTTCTTCACATTTCTCAATCTATACTCAGTCGCAATTATATGGATCGCACAAAAAAATCAAAAAGGTTTTTCACTTTCAGTGAATGATCAAGGAAAATGTATGCAATTAGTCGAAAAATGGAAAACAGTCCACAACTTCAAATTAGAAGAGCAGTTTGAGAGAGTCGCCTGCGCTAAATATTATTACTCGGAACACGAGAGCGTGAATTACGAATTGGTAACTCAATGAAGAGCCAATTTGAGAGAAATGCAGTGTATCCGATGCAGGCGCTCTCGCATTTCAGAGAGCCTCGCGCGAAAGAACGCTGCCTGCGCTGGGAAGCATGGAAGGGCGGGGCGGGCGGGGCGGGCGGGGCGGGCGGGGCGGGCGGGGCAGGCGGGGCGGGCGGGTGGCCTCTCTCGTCGCGTCGTGTGACGAGCGAAAGTGAATCCGGCGCCGGGGCCGGGGGCGGGGGTGGGGGCGGGGGCGGGGTGGGCTCCGCTCGGGTCTGACCGCCGCGCCGCGTTGTAATTGGAGACGCGGCAGTTAATTGAAATAACCCGATGCGCCGCGAGGCTAATTGGGGAAACGACACCTGCCGCGCTGCACCGCGCTGGGCCTCCGTGGCTGGCGGCGAGGCAACGCACCGCGTAGCTCAAGGACCGCCCGAAGAACTCATTGATTGATTTATTCATTATTGACTCAACTACCAAGATCATTAGTCCCGAAAGTCCAGTGCATGTTTTATCGTGGGATCGCAAGGTCCGGCGCCGACCTAAGCGAGCTTGCGTGTTTTCCCCGACAAGGTATCTCCCACCAGCGTGGCATCGCCACGGCCGGGACAAGCTCTGAGCTCCCAACTGGTCTCACGGAATATGTGGTAGTGTAGTGCATGTTCTTGTAAGTGTGTGTGTAAGGGGAAAGGATAGGACAAGGAAAAGGAAGGAAAGATCGCACGCGGTCTGTGGCCCGTTTGTTAGGGTACTGTTCTGTCATTCGTCTGGTGTTGATCGGAGAAACCACGGAAAACTACTGATCAGAGCAGCCGATCGCTAGAATTTTCCTCCACACAGCATCTGAATTTGACCTCGCTATGAACTTAGTGTCAAAAATCCTGGCACCTCACCGTCGGGAATGGAACCCTAGGACCACCCGGTCAGAAGCAATGTCAGTTGATGCCCTGAGACACCTCTAATAGTAAGAATTACTAATCCAACGTACAATTTGTTTGAGTAATTTTCAAAATGCAGAAATTATCCATCTCTAAGTTAAATTTAAATCCGTATCTAACAAGAAATTAGTAAACAATCACACAAATGCTGTGAGAACGTTCCTTTTCTATCAACCACCTCCTTCCTCAATTTCACTTCTGTTATATACATGAGAAACCATTTCTCCTCATTGCGCACTTATTTTCTTTAAATGACTTCCTTTTTATTATGTACTATTAAATTAAATTTTTGAAAGTTGTCAGGCAGAAGAGTAGGCCAAATGACCTTAGCCTCGCCACCAATAAAGCCATTTATTTGCTTATTACCGACATACACTCGGCGGAACAAATAATACATTTATGAGACCCAAGCTTTAAACATTTTCAAAGAATTGAAAGACGTAATATTCTGGAATGTTAAGATTTCTTGAATAGTCGTAGGGTGAATTTCTGAGTAATCTTGTGTTATTCATTTCAACATTAGTTTTCATGGTAATCTCAGAACGAGCTAAAAGTTGTCCGCCAAACCGCGCCATGTACAAGTAAAATAGACATGAAGTATTCTCTCACGTCATCGCTTCAATTTTCGGAGAAGCTTCCTCTTATTCTTTTTTAAATAAATGTTATAAAATAAATGTTTCCAATGGAATGTCGTGAATCATAACTTTGATATCACACACATGAATAGAAAACAATTTTCCATTTAAACCAGTAGAAATAAAGGCTTAAATAAAGACCTAATTTTGAAGAATAGATTTCATGTAAAAAAATATTAAAGTCTTGAAAATTATAGTTGTAGGCAGACATCGGAAAAAAATTTGCAATGATCGAAAAATCGAATCGAAAAATTTGCACCATACCAATAATCTCTCTATACTATGTAAATAGTTTTTTTTTCTAGAAAGTAAACATTACTGGGTATTAGAAAAAATGAACCTTTGAATTTTATAGAATTATGAGTTTGAACGCACGATTAAACAGTGTGATGCAACATCACCTAATTAAATGTACTATACTTCATCTGAACGAAATTTTATATAAATAAATTGTAACCGTTTGGAAGAGTGCGGTTAGATTTATCTGCTGACTAG
The DNA here is from genome assembly GCA_011170035.1 of Teleogryllus occipitalis. NCBI lineage: Eukaryota > Metazoa > Arthropoda > Insecta > Orthoptera > Gryllidae > Teleogryllus > Teleogryllus occipitalis. Next base: position 120,123 of record BLKR01002104.1, on the reverse strand, counting down.
AACGAGTCTAAATGAGCTTATACGGAGAAGCTGGAGAAATGCGTCAAGTACCAAGCCGAAGTAAACCTCGCTAAGAGGCATCTGAAGTGTCAATGTCCATCAGCTGAGACGGGAGCGTCAACAAGCAAGTGCCAGGCTCTCCGTGACGGGCGACGCTCGCCCGTTGGAAGTTCGTGAAGGGCTCCGCGCGGCAGGCGGAGGGGCGTCGCCCAAAGCGGCGTGACAGGGGCTGCGTCGGGGAACTTGGCTCAGAAGGCGGCGACCGCGCGTCGCTCAGTCAAAACGTCTCCGCGCCGCAGCGCAAGGGCTTCCAAGATGGCGCCGGCCGCTGCAGTTCCCCACAGCAACGACTACCACATTGGCCCCTCTTAAAGGCACCTCGCAGGCCTTTAAGGAGAGGACAAGTTTTTTTATAATACCTTCCATTCTTGCGCGACTTTTGAGGTACCTCACCGGCGAAGGTGGCTCAGGGCATCGGCTAATGTTACTGCAGTGCCTCTGGCCGGGAGGTTCTAGTGTTCGAGTCCTGATGGTGGCAAGATGTTCGACAATAGCTAGAGAAGGAGGTGGAATTCAGTCGCTGTCTGGAGGAGAATTCTAGGGGCCGGCTGCTCTGATCGGTAGTTTTCCGTGGTTTCTCCGATCAACACGAGGTGAATGCCATGCAGCACCCTAACGAAATGGCCACGGACCGTGAGCGATCTTTCCTGCCTCTTCCTGGTCCCATCTTCATCCTTTACATACACTTACACTAACATGTACTACACTACCACATATTCCGGGAGACCGGTCTGGAACTTAGAGCTTGTCCCGGCTGGGGCGGTGCCCTCTGGTGGGAGAGTCCTGGTTAGCCCGCTAGCGGACGGTAGGTCGGCGCTGGATCTCGCCATCCAGCGGGGGAAGATCATCGTCATCACCCGAGGGGAAAATATGCCCTCCACGCACGGGAATAATGACCTAAGCTGTTGACGCGCCCATTTCATTTTACCCTAGCGAGGCGGGAATTTATTCAAGTTTAGGGATACAATTAAGCTCCAGCCCTTCGGCTTATGAAGCTGCGGGAGGGCGTTATCTTAAATATACTACTTATAACTAATCTTAACCTAGCTTAAAACTATGCAAAGCCTCTTTGGGCAATTAGTTTTATCATACAAAATTTGAAATAAATATATGGCAGAGTTCTTTAGAATGTTCATATTTTCTTCATTTTCTTTTTATTTCATTCACCCACTCAGTCATACTTATTCTATATTTACAAACTCATTCACTCACACATGCATACCACGCTGCACTCCACTAACACTACACTATATACACTTTGTACACTTTACACTGCACTTGTTCGCCACGGCGCCGACTTTACTCAGGCGTCCGTTGACGCGCCGGGACTCCCTATGCCACCAACATTAACGGCCACGACTTCGCAGTCGCCTGAACGCAGCGCAGAGCTGGAGCAGAGGGGCCGCCAGCCGCCTGGAGGCGCGCGCGGCCCGGCCGTCGGAAGCGCGGCGGAGGCGCCCCTTAACCAGCCAGGGGAAGCGGCTCCTCCCGCAAATTGTTTCAACTTCCGCCGGGGAGAACTTCCGGCGCCAAGGCGAGCGGCGCGTCTCCCGTTACTCGCGCGAAGGGCAGGCCGAGGCAGGGGCGGGGCGAGGCTGGCAGGTGGGGGAGGGGGCGGGCGGGAAGCTGCTAATAAGCAACGGCCGCAGCCGTCCGCGCCTGCGCCGGCGCGTGCCTCGCAGGCCAGGCCCTAGCTGGCGCAGCGGGTGGTGCACGGAGGACGCGGGGTGCGGAGTGGAACGTTTTACATACAATCTAAGGATATTGCTCGTTTACTACTATTAGAACGTATGTTGTTGTTACAATGCCAAGAGATAGAATCGATGAGTTGTGAGAAAATATTAGATGCTAAAAAGCAGTAATAGTGAAACAAGGTTTCCAATGTCATGGTAAATGTATGAAGTGCATAAACTTCTAACAAACATTTCGAAAGAATTTTCCTGATGCTGCATTGAACGTTCAAGTATTGATCTGTGAAACGTTACAGTAGCGCGGGCGGGTACGCGGCGCCGGGTGGATTGGTGCGATGCGGGTGGCGCGAGTGGAGTGGCGCGGAGCAACTGTGCGGGTAGGGTGGCAACGGGTGAGCTGGTGCGGAGCGGGTGGCACGAGTCGAGTGGTGTGGGGTGGAAGACGCGGGGAGGTTGGTGCGGAGTGGGTGGCGCCGAGTGGGTTGGTGCGGGGCGGGTGACGCGTGTCGGGTGGCGTAATTTGGGTGTTGCGGGGGGTTACGCGAGTCGATGGGCGCGGGGCAGGTGGCGGGGGTGTGGTTGACGCGGGGCAGTTGGTGCGGAATGGGTGGCGCCGGGCGGGTTGGTGCGGAGCGGGTAGCGCGTGTTGATGAGCGGTGGCAGGGGGGTTGAAGCTGGGCAGTTGGTGGGGAGTGGAAGGCGCCGGGTGAGTTGGTGCGGAGCGATGGGCGCGAGTCGGGTGGCGCGGGTGGGGCGGGTGTGGTGGGGGGGTGAAGCGTGGCGCATGGTGCGGAGTGGATGGCGCCGGTTGAGTTGGTGCGGAGCGGATGGGGCGGGTAGGGTGGGGGTGAAGCGAGGTGGTTGGTGCGGAGTGGATGGCGCTGGGTGGGTTGGTGCGGAGCGCTGGCGCGAGTCGAGCGACGCGGGGCGGGCAGAATCTCTCGAAACCGCTCCCGGCGCCGCGCAAAGTGCTTCCTGATGCAATTAGAGACGGCGGGGAAGTGGGTCGAGCGACTCGCCGGCCGGGTGGCTGCAATCAGCCCCCGCGGTGCCCGGAGACCTCCGACGGCGCCCCTCGCCTCATTGTCTATCGCTCGCAAATAAGGAAGAGGGTCCTCAATTTTATACGTGTGATATCGACAGTTTATCACGTATTTATTTAAATATTTAACAGTTATAGTATTACTAAATTGAAGGGTTCAGTACGACAACAGGCTATCTCATATTTTTGAGAGATATTAACTTTATACAAAACTTCAAATACTTTTATTTTAGTGTATTATGTTATTTAAATTCAATATGGACTTTTATATGCATGCAAGTGTATTGTATTTAATAACTTAAAAATGTATTGAGAAATACGATGAAATTTCAGGTAAATCCCTCATTATCTCAGAACTATGTAAGTGTGGGATAGCCTCTTGTTGCAGCTGGGCCCTTCAATTATGAAATCAATAGAATACAATATTTTCCTGATAGCCTCTTGATTATGCTCGAAATGACAGCCATCCCAAACTTTCATATAGAAGTATACAAAATACAGAAAAGACATGCAGGTTTATGCATGTACGTAAACCCGCGTTCATAATACATTCAAACATGGCTCAGAATTTCGTTGGCGCCAGTTTTAGACGCGGGTTGACACGCGTGATGACACCGTACGACCAAAACTGTTGCGCACCCGAGCACAGACAAACCTCTTTAGTTATCTGCGACTGTGTGTTAGGAAGATAATGTCGGTAATCGGAGAACGAGAAAGCGTAAGATCGCCTGGAGTTCAATATTCGTTACACAAAGTACTAACGCTGCTTTCTGAAATGATGTCTGGAATGTAATATAGTCATACCATGAGGAATAGCCATGCCGTTGCAACCAGCGTAGCAAATATCATTACCACAGCCCGAGAAACGACTGATATGCTCCGATGGTCGCAGAATGAACGGAGTTATTCGTTGCACAATGATTGCATAAACTTTACAACTGCAGGTGAAAATCCGCTGCCAACCTACGATTTCTCGAGAAAGGCTTCTGGGACGCTCCACAACCCCAAGCGCTGCAGTCGGTCAAATCTCGTATAATTGTGGATTCATCAGCGGTTCGGCGATTGAGAAAACATTATGAATGTGATATTCAAACCTTCAAACAAATATAATTAGTTATCTGTTAGTAATTTAGTTGATAGGACAATTGCAATTAACGCTTAGATATTCAGGTGCCAGAAAGTCTTATTTCCAGAAAAAAATGTTACAAACTTCGGAGGAATGTAGAGGGGAAAAGATAAACATCTTTTACGAATAAACACGTGGTGGTAATTTTGTAACGAAGTCACATCTATGACATTTGCTCCTGATTCTTAGGCAACTCTTTATGCACACGCGTTCGGCAGGTTGCGTTTGAATGACAACAAAAGCTTTTCGTGTATTCACCAAAGACGCACACATAGAGGCAAATGTCATATGTGTAACTTATAATAAAGACAATAATTTATTACTTCAAATGAGTGTACGCTCGGTGTTCGTTAATCAAAAAAGAAAGTATAAAATAAAAAATTATATTTTAAAATATTTAAAAAAGTAGAACTAATACAAATAAACAAACAAACATAAAATAAAAACACAAATAGACCAGTATACAAATAGAAAAAAATAGATTAAACTGTCAATGCCTATTTCGTGCCCATCTTCACTTCAATCCACTGCATGTTTCTGTAACCAGTAATTTATATATTATCGGCAAGTATATGAATATCACTTTTCCGCACTTTTGTTGGCCTTCCCTGATCCTGAAAAAGTTACTGCAATTCACTGCACATCATTGTTCTCTACATTTGCCCTTTTAAGAACGCTTAACTCGCGTTCTTCTGGAAAGGGTCTCTAGCACAGTTACAGTAAATTGTTCCAGTCAATAATGGTCCTATTCACAACGCTGCCTTTTCCTCCATCTGCTGTTTGCTTTCTGCTTTTTATTTTGTGTGAATGGTCACTTCTGCTCAAGTAACATGGCATTTCAGTCTTTAACCGATAGCTTTCCAGTTGCTTTATTTCCTTGCCGGTGAAGGCACACAGTCGCGCGTCCATTCTATGTGTAACTAATGATTCCCATCAGACATTTACCCAGTTGTTGATTGATTGATTCTTAGTGATTTCGAGCGCGTCAACTACTATGGCCATTAGTTCCGTAAGTGTAGCGTGTGTTTTTTTGCTCGGCAGGTGGCTGTGGTCTTCCTCCGCTGGATGGCCCGATCCGGCGCCGACCTACCGTCGGCTAACGGAATTTCCGTCGGCCAACTAGGTATCTTCCACCACTAGGGCACCGCTCCAATCGGGACAAAGTCCCCGACCGGTCTCTCGGCACGTGTGGTAGTGTAGTGCATGTGTAAGAGGGTATAAGGGGTGAGGATAGAAGTAGGAAGAGGAAGGAAAGATCGTGCGCGGTCCGTGGTTTGTTAGGGTACTCCTCCGGCATTCGCCTGGGTTTCATCAGCCACTGAATTTGACGGAGCCGAGAAGCTAGTGTCGAAAATCCGGCCGCCGTCGGGAAGGAACCTAGGACCTGTCAAAGGCGCTGCAGTGGCATCAGTTGATGCACTGAGCCACCGCTCCCGGTCCCAGCTGTTCTGTTCACGAACTTCGTTATAGGAAACTGTTCACCGGACATTTATTGGCAAAAATTTCCGTCAATGCGCTAGACGTGTGTAGCATTTATTAGCGGACATTCTGAATGCAGTCCGTGGCAGCGGCGTCGGCCGTGGGTCCTTGCTGATTTTTTCGCCTCGCGCACTGCCTGAGAATTCTCGATAGGCATCCCGCCCTACGTCGCTCCAGGGATAGAGGGGGATGAACGATTCTGCCATGTCAGTGCAGCTGGGATACAAACGACATTAGTATCAGGAATTTGTTGGTTTTTTCTCCTGAATCATAGAACAGTATCAAGATTAAATAAGTCAATTTCTTATCAACTTCTCAATCTTTCGGAGAGGCAAACATCGCTGTTATTGCGGATCGTAGAGGCAAAGATGTAAATAAAGTGGAAATATTTTGAACTTCCTGATCTTCTCACATCACAACAACATTCTCCAAACAGAAATGTTTATGACAATAATTCTAGAGAAAATATGAACCACCTCTTCTGAATACTACACTGTATCCGTAAAAAACGTTTAAACGCAAAATTTGATTTTTCTGTTCCTGTTTCGGGATAGATTACATATTGTACAATACTTATTGAACATACTCAGAGTGCTCACACCTGACGAAAAATAACTTAGAATCATGTCTAAAAAACAACGCAAACACTTTATTTAATAGTGATTTTGTCGAAAATATATTACATTCCGTGATACATGCAATTATTTATAACACAAGTTCAGAAATATTTACGTTGACGTCCTTTCCACAAAAATGCCCCTTCACATATTTCCTTCAAACTGACAAAATCTCTTTAAAATCATTTTAAAATGTTGGTTTTGGGGCACTGAAAAGGTTTCAGGTACCGCAGGCTTCCCTACAATATTTCATGTTAGTGACTGTACACAGAAAGCGCATTGATTTATAAATAAATATACTTACGATCACTTCATCAACGACCCTACTTACATTCTCTTACTTAGCGGAACACCGACATTCTCTGTTGTTCCGTGACGCACACGTCGCTAAGTCAAATATAAATAAAACTGATCGAAATTTCATTGCAAACATCATGGCATTTTCAGATTATGAAAAACATGATTAGAGGTCGTGTCCATATTTTAAAATGAACATCGTGAATAATGAGAATCAACAATGAATTAATAGATTTTTCCGTTACTAAGTTAACATTTTATTTCTATTATCTGATGTGACACATAAACGGCCTAACCGTCCGTTATTTAGTATCTTAACATTAGTACGAGCATTTTGACCAATTCAAATTGGAAAATCATTATGTAAACTTCAAAATGAAAAATACATTTTTCAGTAAATCCCTTCGTACTGTGGAATTGATGTAAACGAAACAGCTGATAACTTTGCGAAAAAAAAACTCAAATAATATTAACACACACAAATGCAAAGTACACGTAAACATTCAATGAATATTTAGTACAGAGAGCAAGTGAACCTCTTGGCTCAAATGACAGCATAGTATTCCCATTAATCATGCAAAAATGTATTGGTTTTTTGCATATCCTCCTCAGTCAACACCACTTGCCTGCACATTTCCTTTGGAAAACGTATGTGTTCCAAGGGATCTCAATTTATATAACTGCATGCCAGTGCGAGGGCGACCGTACTTTTCTGCACGTTTAGTAGCACAGATCCATTGATACCGAAAAAATTCTTGGCAAGATTGCTACTACCCACGCCATTGCGAGAGCACCTCATGGCGCAGCAGCACGGCGTTCGAAACATTTTTAGAAATAAAGATCGGAGAAGAGCGGATTAAGATGATAATGGTACCGAGAAACAATTGCCCATATAGCCTGATCTAGGTGACCTGTTCATGTGCTATTCTGCGTGTACCGCGAGATTCGGGTTCGATTCCCGACCGGAGCGATCAATTATTTGAACAGTCGAAGAATAATGTTTATTATTATCATTATTATTATTATTATTATTATTATTATTATTATTATTATTATTATTATTATTATTATGTCTTGGTGCGATAGTCCTGTATTTTACTTAAAAAATAATTTTTTTCTCATACTTCATTGCCTGTAGTTTTGTTATATTTCCATTAACATACCAAATCGTATAGTATGTCATGTTATCTCAAATGAGGATATAAGATTACTTTTATCTTAAAAAGTTTTGTTTTCGGAGAAATCTGCTACCAAAACGGAAATACTTCATAGACCAGAGACATTATTAAAATAATATTAACAATGTTGTTACTGCGCTTTTACAATACTTTGCAAATTAAATTGCAAGCCATGACAAATATTATGAGATGAAGCACATTTGTCAAAATTGGATATATTTTCTTCATTTACTGGGAAGGTCTTCTCAGAATGTGTTCCTTAATTGAATGGAGTCTGTTGAAAACATTCCTTGACTTAAGATTCTATTATCAGGCGTTTCAATTAACAATAGTAGACTTCTATAAGGATGTGTTGGTTTTTAATTTTAATATCTTTCGACATGGATCTTTGATTTGGAATAACCTCCCTTGTTGTTTCGATACATGACCACAAGAGAGATTAAAACAGGTATTTAGATATTTCTATTCGTCATATTCTACTAGGGCTGGCATGTTTTTTAAAGTATAGACATATTTTTCTCTCATTGTGTAGGGTCAAAATAAGTATGTGTTAAATATTGTTTAAATTTCCGGGGTATTTCGGTGCATCGATATTTTTCGATTCTGTGTGACAATAGGATGAGAAAAGTTACTGGAGAGGTTAGTGCTTCCAGACTTCGTCCTTGATGAAACATCGTAGACATGAAGCCGAAACGCACACTTCTGAATCATAGATATGAAGCTAAATATCACGAATGGGACCTCGATTAGGGAGTGATTAGCTTACTAGCCTCTCACACCCCACAGGAATTGGGTCCAACCTGAGGTACTTGGAATTTCGAACAGCAAAAATCGGTGGAAACCTAACATAAGTGTTGTGTGGTGCAGTACAGTGTGTGCTAATGAGTTAGAAAATAATGCGTTTTATTCATAAAAGGGTAGGTTCACACAGGGTAGACATAAGCATTAGAAATTATTCGTATTATGTCAAAATAATTGGAAGATTATATAGGTGGTGATTGTGTATAAATAACTATAATTGTAATATACAGACGTTATAGTGTTTCGCCACCAGGTTGCAAAAAACTACTAGCATAAATAATAAATAAATATCTAAAACATCCATCTAATACATTGTTCTATAAATAATGAAAACGCAAAAAACAAACTTTCGATAAATCGTTACGTTGATTCTGTGCACATAATTATGCAAAATATTTTGATAAAGAATACACCACTAGACGAAGATTATTTTAATGTAGCCTCTTCACGGACGCGATCGGGTGTATTTGGACGCATTAATGTAAATGAACGAAGATACTTTTTCTTAAGGGAGAAGTTTCCTCAAATACTAATCCCTTTGAAGTTATTGACACAGAGTAAGACGTTGCCAAAGCTCTAGTAATCTGAAGTAATGTGGAATCAAATCCTCTTTCGAGCACCGAATTGCACAAAGCTTAAGAGGGAAGATGGCGTGCTCCACCTCACGTACTCTCTCGCCTCGCCAGACCACTGCACTCTTTTTCTCAAGGGGACAGACTTTGCAAACGCCCGTCACGATGTATACTTTGCCAACATGCAAATTATGCAACGGTCACCACAACGTTCTTACATTCATATAACCAAATGAAAGTAAAAAAAAGTAATAAAGGTAAAGCAATTTGCACTCGGAAAAATAATAGTTAAGCAATGTACATTGTTGCTCTTTAAACCAGATCAAATGCAAATAAAATACACTCTTAATGTGAGGTAACAATGGAAGTAGAAGTTTCAGTGAAGGTTCGTCCTCATGCGTTAATGGGTTATGATACACCTTCACTGACCCCTTAAATGAAAGAACATTATTCATCTATAGTTTCCCAAACCATACATATTCTCTCTACAGATAGTGTATAGTGCATAATGCTAATGAAAGTACACCTTCACTTCATCGAGGTAGGAAATCTGAAAAAGGTGCTACAGCAATAATAAAACACAGCCACCTTTTGTCACCAAACTCAATAGCCATTTTTGAGAGAATATTGAAAATGTTAAGAAATTGTCACAAAGAACGTTTAAAGTACGTCCGGACGACTTCTTAAATGTAAAAAAATATACGTGTAAAAATATGCAGTGTAATATGTTTATCTTAAACCAACAATTTCAGAGGAAAGACAAAATAATTTTCCGTTCATAAGCTAATATTTCTAATTTAAATTTCTTTAAAAGTTAGTTCACATTTCAGTTCAAATTTCTCAGAAGCTCAAAAACATTTTCAATATGTAGAATCATATAATTGCATATGAGAGAACTAAGTGAAAATTAAGTCTTATCTATCATAATGACGAAGGAAATTTTCTATCGGGCAAGTTGTAAGAACACTGAATACATCATTCATACCAGTAACGATAACTACGAGTATTCAAACACTGGGTGGCATTTCAGTGAAGTAATAAAAACTGTCGGATAAAATTAAATATTTTCCAATTGACATATGTCACAGAATAAATGTTACAAACTTCTAGCATCAACTGATAAAATCACCAGTCCCTTCAGTGTACTGCAAGTTTTTATCGCAGGAGGTGGCAGTGATCTTCCTTTTCTGGGTGGTGAGATCCAACGCCAACACATACGTCAACTTGCAGGCTTTACCGCATCCAGGCATCTTCCACCAGAGGGGCACCGCCCAGCCGGGATCTCCTCCGCTCTGACCTCCCAATTGGTCTCCCGACGTGCGCATTGTGCATGTAAGTATGTGTATAATCAAAGGGTGAGAAAAGGACAAGGAAGAGGAAGGAAAGACCAACTGCAGTCCGTCTGTCTGGCATTCGCCTGGTATTGATCGGAGAAACCACGGAAAACTACCGATTAGAGCAGCCAGCCGCTAGAATTCTCCTCCACACAGCGGTTAAACTCTACCAAGCTATGTAGCTAGTGTCGAAAATCCAGCCATCGTCGGGGATCGAACCCTAGGACTCCCCAGTCAGAGTACTGCAGTGACATCTTGTGATACCTTGAGCTATCTAAGCCGACCTGACGCAAAGAAATTTCGTTTACCGGCCAGACGCCGATGCAGTGGAGTTGCCTACATGTTAGGGGCAAACACATGTATATTAGGGGAATTACATTCGTAATTTCGTTTTATGAAATTTTCCAGCACCTGTTCTTTAGTAAAACGCTTCGACCCCTCTACGTGTTCTAGAACGTTAAAATGTTTATTCTGTGACATTTCGGAACATTCCAACACGTACAACATTTTAAGAACAATTATTAACAACAGGATATTTGTCATGATTGGAACAACTTCAGAAATCTCTAGAAGTTAAGTGAAAGTTACCTGCCTTCTTTCTTGGTAGAATCAACAGGCAAATACATTCCCTGTTTCGTTCTCCTGAAAAGTGACAATTTTTGAGATGCTACTTTTCATATTAATTGACGACAACATTTTTAAGGTATATTTTTAGATGCAAAATCCCTGACCTAAAAAAATTCAATTTGATATTAATGTTGGGGTGAAGTTAATATCAATATTCTTCAAAAATTGTTATACATCACTGAAGTTTTCAGAAGTCCGTGCAACGGTTATGCAACGGTTATTGACACAGAGTAAGACGTTGCCAAAGCTCTAGTAATCTGAAGTAATGTGTAATCAAATCTTTCGAGCACCGAATTGCACAGAGCTTAAGAGGGAAGATGGCGTGCTTAACGGATGGCTTCTTAACGGATATGAAAAGCGTTTAACTCTATTAACGCTTGAACATGACAATTCTATTAATCTACTATAAGACGACGCTTTTTGGCGAGAAGGTACTCTACTTAACCCAACAATCCAAACATGGATCCGCAAGAAGGATTCGTAATCTTCCACGGCCGGGGTCATTTGATTCTTGACTGTCCGGGATGAGTGGCGTCTCAGTCGATCGAATTGATGTTTCGGTTGTCATGTTGTGGCTTTCTTCAGCATTATAGCCTTGAAGAAGCCCACAACATGATGGCCGAAACGACAGGCCAATCGACTGAGATGCAGCTCATCCCGGACAGCCAAGAATCAAATGAATCCGTAAGAGCATCAATTACCGATTTCAGATTTGAAAATATTTAAGTGATGCTAGAAGACCTAGATTTCTGAAATGCTAAATGCGCGAGAAGCTCCAGCAAATCTCTTAGTGAATATTTTCATTTAACCAAAGGAACTAACTCGGATAGGGAAAAAAAGAATAAGCTATTGAATAATAATTGGTTCATAATTTGATTCAGAAATTCATAAATGCCTATAATTATTGGTACACGTGAGAAGAGAGATAACGTAATATAAACTGATCCACAGTGAATTATTAAATTTCATTACATACTCATGAAAATGCAATATTATTTTTTAATCACAATTATTGTGCGAATTAAAATCAATTGTAAAAGCAAATACTATTAAACCACATCAGCTTCGGTGGATCAGAGCGTCACACATCGCATCAAAGTCCGTCCATTCTCTCAACAAAGTCATCTTCATACTTCCGTCTCATTTCCGCCTTTCCGATTGTCCTCTTGTGCATTTCAGATAGAGATCCGGCTACATCCACAGGTTGAAAAGGATTCATATCAGGAAATGTTATTTGAGAAGAGTCCTTTTCACCAGCTTAGATCGCTCAGGGCAACAACTCATGGCACTGCAGTGTCTCTCTCCAGGAAGTCCCAGGGTTTGGGTCCCGACGATAGCAGGATTTTCGACACTAGCTCGATAGATAGGTTTTTTCTGTGTTAAGATGGGAAAATGTTATGTCATTTTGTAAAAATTTCCATAATAGCAATTTTAAGCATCAAGATGTCATGAAAAATTACTCTGTGGCTTTTGGCTTATTGCAATTTGCCACCATTGTTTTTTCAAAAACTACAAGAGGAATGCACTTTTTGTCTCCTCCTAAACATTAACAAACAAGTGTGATTTATGTCATCTTGTGTCTCATGTAATGGCAATGTGACATATCATTTTGCAATCTAAGCACAGTTTTAAAAAGTGACTTATAACCAGAGACCGGATTTTTATGTAATTACATATTTTTTGTCGTTTTATTTACCGTTCTCAGAATTATAATCTTGGCGAGTCGTCGTTCAATTTTGTTACATTTTTATGAAAAATTGGAATGTTTTAAAAAAATCAGTATTTTTCCTTCACTTTTACTGCGTGCTGTCTACTTCAAGTACGCTACGTAAGACGGGATCGGATGTTGTCAAAAGTCCGGCATTCAGTTATCTCAGTAGCGGGAGGTGCGCGTCTGCGACTGAGATCATTTCTACCTTTAGGTGTGAAAAGAATCACGGACGCGACGTTTCGTGACCCGTAACTGCAATTTCCGAGAATCTGGCCGAACACTTTGGCGGTCGCCAACGCGTGCGGCCAGTTCGTGCGCTGGCTTCTATTGCGTGTAGTCTGGCTGCTTAACTACGGTTCTGGGTAGCAATGTTTTACTACTGTCGGGAAAATGTGCGGTGCAAAGCGTGCATCAGTTGTGCTCTCCAAATGATTTTTAAAACGTTTTTATTACGTTTAAAATTTGTTTCGGAAATTTTTTATAAATGTAATTTCGTATTATGTAGATGTGTTTTGTAATTAGGGTATTTTAATATTACATATTGAATCCGATTTTACATATTTATTACATATTCTTACTGTTTTCGTTACATATTTAGACTTTGATACTACATATTTTTCCGGCCTCTACTTATAACATTTTGCCATCTCCACACCGATCATTGAAGCCACTACGTCGCAGATAAACAGCGGAATGCCGAGGAGCGTCCGGTGGCGCCTCGCGTATCCGGCTGCCTGCGTGAGTCAGGGCGCGGGGGCGTTTCGGGGCGGCGCGCGTGGCTTTGTGAATTGTGCGCGGGAGGAGGCTGGGGCGGCGCGGCGGCGCGCGGGCGGGGGGCGAGGGGGGGGGGCGGGAGAGGGGCTATTCTGGGCTGCAGCCGCCGCCCGCGGCCAAGCGCCCGCCGCGCCGCGCCGAGCCGAGGGGCCCCTCTGCGCGCGCCCGCGCTCGCTTCCCTCGCGAGGGACGCCTCGGCGCTGCATTCCGCTGCAGTCAACGCAGCCTCGACTCTTCCCCACGAGATGCACATGATACAGATGCGTCCAATTCTGCCTGCATCACATGCTCAAGGGGTGCAACAGCAGCACATACCTTCTCGCGTTATTGGAAACAGCTACGTAATATCGAAATATTGCATTTTCTGCGCTACTAAAACCTCAGCTATTTCTTGAAAACGACCGATTTAACCAAGACGAAAGCAACGCCATGTTGCCAGCGCAGCGTTGTCAAAACTATGCGCATTCGCTTGGCGAATGATATCAATTCTCGGCAAAAACGCTCATTTCCATCTGTATTCAAATTTCAACTTGTTTATCGGTTAGTCATAGTACATCATTCTCAGTTGTTATGTAACTCTAATGCTAATAAACTAATTAATTATTAATATTCTACGATTTGTAATATTAAGTTTTTATTACCGCATATTTATATATTGACACCGCCTCAAACGAAGCGCAGGAAAATAAAATTTTAAGGTGCTATGTTCGTCAGATGGACAACGGTGAAGTACCCCCAAAAATACTTTAAATGAAAGTACATAAAATGTCTGTTCTGCAAGACGGTAAGAAACAATTTTGCACTTACGGGCCTAATTTTTTAATAAAAGAAGTTTAAATTAGTTTAGTCTCTTACGGAAAAACTTTTGCGGGCATAGGTTTCTTTAAGAAATTTAACAAGTTACATTGTCGATGAACCTTTTTCTTTTATTCAATACGTAGTAATTTGTTTACGTATCAGATGACATTAAATGGTTTATAACATACCTCACCGGGCACTCTGAGCAGTAATATATAAAAACACTGCTGCGAAATTCATCCCAAACGGAAGTTCTGGCTCTCGGACTAGGAGTTATGCAGTAAAAATCATGGTTTTGTCAGCACTGCTTCTCTTAGGGCATGAGAGAAAACTGTGACAAAAATATGAATTATCAAAGGTTTCGAATCATTTCTAAAAGATTCGTTTGAAAACTCAAGCTCGACTTAATAAAAGAGCTGTATCTTATCGCCGCCACCATCTCGACGTCCAACAACAATGAGCTTCTCAAATATCGATTGTGGCATTGTTGCGGAAATTTCAATTCAGCTTTGCGGATTTCTTGAAAGAAGTACATCGATACTTTGAGAACACATTGGAGAATAGAGTAATAAGTAAAAGTGCGAGAAAGTAAAAATAGAATTAATATTGGTATTTTTAATAGTAAATTATAAGTAGAAAATGTTTATTACGTAACTGAGCACACAGTTCACTTAATACATCAGTTCCATAGAATTTTTACTTTCTTTCCTTACTGCCTACTTACGTAGTAAACAGAAAGTATTCCAATGCGGCAGCAGAAATCGATAGATTTTGACAGAAAAATTAATGTTTAATGCACTCATAACGAAAAAGTGGATAAATTTGTTTAACACATAGTAAATTACTTTTTGTTCATCCAAATGCACGTTTTGAGGGTCCTTAATAACGAAAAATCGATTGACGTAAAAATTTGTCTATGTTCGTCTGTGCTCAACGCCTAGCGCCTAATCTGTTCAGACGATTTTCTTCAAAACTGATATTCTGAAGCCAATCTGAATTAACTCAAAGCCTTATGAATTTGAATCAGATTTTTAAGGGTTCTTCATGTAAAGACTCTACCACTTTTTAAATGTTTGTCACAAATGGCTCCAAATTTTAATAAACTTTGATCGTTTCTAATGTGAAAAAATATAACATGATACAGTTCAGTCACGAGAGGAAATTACGAGAAAATTTATTCTTTCTCGAAAGTAATGCTGCGGGAACTACTGCGATTATTCGGCAGGAAAACTAGTATTGTGGAGCCCTGATAACTGGATAATTCTGGCTCCAATATGCCGCAAATTACTTTCTCTAACACGATGTGCGTTCATAATTCACGTTTTGTGGGATTTGGTAACGCGAACTTGGTTTACGACAAAACGTCTGCTCGTCCGTCTGTCTGTTTATCTGTCAAACTGTGAACAAAGTTAGCTTGTATACCATTGGTAGGATTTTCACCAAAATTGATATTTATCGATCAATTTGACTGTTGCCGCGGCCCTTGAATTAAAACATATTGTAATTCTTAAGATTCTTTACATGAATCCTCAACATTTTCAAAATATTTTCAAAAAAAGGTTCTAAATGTGTTTGCTAATTTTTTCCTCGGATAGAGCACAAGTCTTAAAGAAATGGCATAGGTTGCATTTTCGTTTCCTTCTCTTAGTTTTCGAAAATTGTATAACTTCAAAGTATTGTTCGCGTCCTACAACTACAATTTTCAAAGATAGGCATTTTTCCATAATGAAATCTGTTGCTCAAAAACAGATTGACGTATAATTCACGTACAGTTCAAGCCACGTGCATTTTTTAAAAATATGAATAGTTTTTGCCAAAAACACCCAGGTAATAGATTAAGCAATTAGGTAAATTTTAAGCAATTACTCCCTCGAAAACTACTCTAGATTTTCCTTAAATTTGTTCCTCATGTGTATCAAAGAACGGAAAAGAAAGTGGCGCTGATCCTACTTTCGGGAAACTCACAGTTTTTCCAAAATTGCAAACAAAAAATTAACATTGCAAGAGTACAATACTGACGATAGATATTTTTTATTAAATGAAATATATTCTAGAAAATCAATTCTTTAAAAAACGTTGTGTACTTTTTTTAAAATATAAGAGGTTCAAAATTTTCGAAATCTTCGAAATTGGAAATTTGCATTTTTGCAAATTTGCTTCTCTTGAACAATACAATGTCAACGACGCAGCACGGCAGTTTGAAATAATTCTTAGAATCCCCCTCATTGTTGACCGGCGACATGGATGGAACGTTTAGGAAGTTTTATTTTTTATACTTAACGGTACAATGCCTCTACGTTCAATAAAATACAGCATTCCACTACATTATAATCGGGAAGAATATACATGTAGAAAGTGAGAAGTGAGAGAGACAGACAGACTGACAGAATTATTACGAATATACACATATATATATATATATATATATATATATATATATATATATATATATATATATATATATTTTTTTTTTTGAATATATTTTACACAACGCGCACAGTGAGACAATGTTCAAATGTTGAATTTATAATCATGTATTTGCTTTAAAAATTTAATTTCGTGTAAAAGTTTATATTGTGTACCAGATATATTTCAATAATAAAAGACGAATGGTTATTTTTATGTATTCTTATAGTCATGTATTGAGCAGCCTTCATCTCTGGATGATTAGTTTGTAGACTTTTCTTACTTTCAAAATATTTGACCTCTGACTATGGAATAATTATTCAAAAATTGGAAGCTCTCGTAATCAATGCACGTCTGCGTTAAATTATCATTGTTGGTTTAATGTGCTGCAAAGACCGTAAGAGTTGATATTTATTCACGTTTGTTTCTTTTGTTGAAGTAAGTAATTACTCCTGTTTTTTTGCTATGAAAAGATTAATTGCAGATATGCACAATGCGCTTCGTTTGAATTGATTTGGTCTTTATCAAGTGAAGACTGAAGTAATGGTAGGGCAGAACTTTCAATATTACAATATTTCGTAACCGTCCCCCAAAATACGAGAAATTATGTGCTAGACTACTGGTTTTACTTAAGAAAAAAGATTGAGTTGAATCCTTGCACGAACTGCATTCACAACTTTCTTTGCGTGTCAACCTTGGTCGACCGCTTCTGGCGTAATCAACAGCTCTTTTAGTTCCTTAAACCTTTTTAGAAACAAATCGATCCTACAATATTGATGCATACTGAAAAGTTTCAAGGTAGAAACATTACGACAATTTCTTTAGCTGGCTTTGAGCACCAAGAAACCACACCAATATGTTGATTTGAGATGTTGATATGGTGCCCTATTTCCATCTTCCTTTGTAGCGTTTAACTACATACTGCTTGTGGATTAAAACTAGATTTGGGCCTGTGTGTTTGAGCAATATAGCGACGTTCTTATAGTACTACGCTACTTTCATTTTCAGCAACAGTACTGGTGGTATTATTCTGTAGTCAGCAATGGTAAGCGGAATGTTGGATACATACGTAGTAATAAGAACAATGTTTTTATGGCCTACTTGACAGATGTCATAAAATTTGATATTAGTTCCGGTATGCTAATGTTTCAAAGATTGGTAAAGGTTTGCAGCTTTCGCAAGACATGACTAAAATATTATCTGTACCTGTATTGTTGTCAATATAATAATTACAGTTTTATGAACGTTTAATACAATCATGTATGTGCTATAGGAGCTCTTATAAATTGATCTTATATTCTTTTCTGGACAATTCGTTCCTCACCCACTGAAAGATACTTATTTGGATACGAAATATCAAAAAATATTATATAGCTATGTTTATTTTGTTTATATTACAAATGTATTTAAAAATCAATATCAAATAATTCATTGAAAATCATTCTTTAATAATGTCACAACAACTTTAAAGTTTATTCCTTGAATGTTTAATTTTAATTTTAATTTACGTCAAAAACAGTTAAAACTGTGTATGACGTGCTACGGAAAAAAAGTTTATTCTGTGTTCGTTTCCTTAATTCTGGGTTCTCTACCCTAAACCATAAAAGAGTTTAATTCTGAATACAGAAAGAAATGAGCGTTTTTTTGGCAAGAATTGTTTACAAAATATTCCTTGCGATATAATAAAATCTGATTTCAAAGGCAAATAATCTGTAGGTTTTGGTTCTTATCCCTGTCTTTCATGAAGGAATATGCTTCTGCCGCGAACACATCAACATTCCCGCAATTCCCACAGGAAGAGCAAAGTGCTTGTATTGCATCCAATAGCGGCGACCTGCGTATTTGTTTACACGCGGAGTGGGCTCCGGAGCGGAGGGCGGCGGCGGAGGCGCTGCACAGCGGAAACTTCCGTGAGCGCGCGAGGCGGAGCAGGTGCGCGGGGCGGGGCGCGGGGGCGGAGCGCGGGGGCGGGGCGCGGGGGTGGGGCGCGGGGGCGGGCGCGGGGGCGGGGAGGCAGCACCGTCGCCAAGGAGCTCGCGCGCTGACGTCAGCGCGCGTGTTTTCGTCCGCGCCCCGCCCTCGTCCCCACCCCCGCTCCCGCCCCCGCAGAACCCTCCACCCCGCCCCGCCCCGCCCCGCCCCGCCCCGCCCCGCCCCGCCCCGCCCCGCCCGCCCTGCTCCGCCCCGCACGTGCGCGCGTCCGTGCGGCCGCACTTCCTTATGTAATTCGCCTGCGCTGCCCTTCCTCCTCCCGGATTCGGCAGGGCTCTAGCCTTGGATGCCGTGCGCATTTCCAGCTCCATTTCAGGAATCCACCTTCCGAATACATCACGCTTTGGCAGGTGCCGACTGTAGATGAATGCGATGTAAAATACTTACAAATTCGCTTACGGTAAAATGAAAGACCTTCTCCTCCTTCACTCATTCGCTTTTCTGGAAATTGCACCGAAAAGCGCTCTTCCCTGATAACGTTGCCAGGTATAAACCCTGGTCATCCTTTGGGCGAAGCCGGATCCCTCTCTGAAATGAACAAGAGGGCCGGCAGAAAGGCGGAAGTGAGATGGAAGTACATGTATGAGGATGGCTTTGTCGAGAGAATGGGGATTATGGACGGAAGCTGATGCGAAGCCTAAAGCGGATGATGTGGTTGTAGATAGCGTTTGCGGCGGGTGGCCGCTAATATACGGAGGCAAGGTCGGAGAAAGTCCCAAAGTGCTTGTCTCATATTCCACTGAGAGATCTGTTCTAATGTCACGTGTTCCTTCTTGTAAGCTGACTTCTTTTTAAGTAGTTACATAAACACGGTTTTAACTCATAAAACGTGGTATACATTTAACAACAATATATTCTGTAAATAGATTAACTAGAATTGCAAGAAAAAATTCGTTGTTAAAAATAGTATTGCACCATTTAAACTTACACATCATACAAGCGCCTTTTTCCTGTCATACATCACCAACACAAAAAATTGAAAGCATTCTTCGCAACGTTTATACTAGCAGTAGATAAGACTGCAAGAATAAGAAAAATTACAAATCTTGATGGTGAAATGCATATTAACTGCTCAAATAATAATATCACTCTGTTTAATCAGTAAAACCCTCTGAATAACGAACGAAATGAATTGTAGGTGCCTTTACTTGTGGATTGAATTTATAACACATTTAGAACTGGGCAGTTAAAATGAGAAGATGCTTATGTAATATAGGAATGATATACCTGATTTATAGCAACACCGTTGCTTTGAACAGTGTTAAATGTATTTCATACTAATTAATTTGGTGTAATTAATTGCAATAGGTTGCGAAGAAAAGTGACCAATTCCCCTGCAGACCGAGATGCATGGAATGACTCATGTAGCCCTCATCAACGAATCAGAAGCGATTAATAATTTCGTCTCATGCTTCGCCTTCCTCACTATTCCATTTGCCCCTATCTGCTACATTGTCTCCTATGTTATTTTAATATTATACATACTTCTTGCGGCTCTCACAGGCAATCAATTTTTATAAATGACGTTTCCAAAGAAATATAATTTCACGGTGACGTGACTTTGACTCTCAAAATATGAAGGATTTGTTGAAAAAAACGCATTTAAATGTTCGTGTCGAAAGCAACCCGCAACACTCTGCAGAATTTGTTTTGAATCTATTTCGTTAAATAACTCCTAAACCAAGCGCTTTAGGGCCTTAAAAACTAAAATTATGAAGCCAACAAAATTATGAAGTTCTCGCACGGGTACACTAGTATTGTTTTAAATATGAAAATAAAAATATTCGCGAAGGATAACGAAGTGGCCAGATCTTCTCCAGTAGTCCAGACGCGTTAAGTGACCTATGGCTTCCCCCTTTCGAAGCGCCTGGAAGGAGTATCACCGTGAGCGACACACACATTCCCCCGGTTACTATACATAAGATGTGATGTGTGAAAAACGCAAGCAAGCAAACTAAGGTTTCGAGACAACCAGGACGCGGCGTCAGTTTCGCATCGTCACCAACCGAAGTGAGCGCTGGCGGGTCTTCAACATGGTCACGCACACGGGGCTTCATCGCACCAGCCCCACCCACTCACGGCCACCCGCTCCTCATCTGAATGGCACTGGCAACCCCGCAGCCAGGGCTCCCCATCATATTTGCTCCCCAGTTGGGGAAGGCCAGCACAGCGGAAGGGATGGAGAGAGGGGTATGTAAATAAACAGTTTGGGGGGAAAGCGAAATTAAGTAAATACGTCCTAGCATGTTAATGACAAAACATGCAATAAATCCAACAAAATAGACATTCATTTTGCATAGACCATACCAAAAGTCAACATCTGATATTAATTTATAGAAGTAAGTAAAGGCGAGGGCGACGGTGAGAGCGGTAGGTGGGGCGAGAGCGTGGGCGAGGGAGAGGTCGAGAGCCTGAGGAAAAGCGAGGGCAAGGGCGTGGACGAGGGCGAAGGAGAAAGCGAAGGCGAGGGCGAGGGAGAAAGCGAAGGCGAAGGCGAGATCATGAGTATGAGCGTGAGGAAGAGCGAGTGCAAGGACGTGGGCGATGGCGAAGGCGAAGGTGAAGACGAGGACGAGGGTAGGGTGAGGGTGAAGGCGACGGCGAGAGCGAGAGGACGAGCGAGGGCGAGGTCGTGGGCGAGAGTGAGGGCTAGGGTACTAGGACGAGAGTGTGAGGAAGAGCGAGGGCCAGGGCTTGGACGAGGGCGAAGGAGAGGGCGAGGATGAGGGCGAAGGAGAGGGAGAGGATGAGTGCGAGCGCGAGGGCGAAGGCGAAGGTAAGGACGAGGGCTAGGGCGAGGGTGAAGGCGACAGCAAGTGCGTGAGGACAAGCGAGGGCCAGGGCTTGGACGAGGGCGAAGAGGAAGGTGAGGGCGACGGCGAGGGAGAGAGCGAAGGCGAGGGCGTGAGCGAGATCGCGAGCGAGGGCGAGGGCAAGTGCACCGCGAGTGGTCCAGCTAATATCAGCGCACAGAAAAGATGCGGAGATGAAAAGCAAACAGCGGCTGCCCGCGCCCCAAAGGCCCCCCTCCGCCCTGCCTCGCACTACTCACGTCCCAACCGCACCTCCACCCCTCCGCGCCTTCTCCACCCGCACCCCCCCTCGGGCAGTCAAGGGTCATCCCGCCCCCTCCCCTCGACTCGACTCGCTCCTTCGCAAAACGCATTAAAATGTATACATTTGCAGAAATATTTGGGTTTTACACACCGGACGGGATCTGTAATTGCAAATCACTTGAATATAAAAAAAATGTGCATACGAACGCGACTCAAATTAAGAGTTGAAAAGAACACTTTGCAAGGCAGCACGTTCGTGGGCTAACAAAGAACTGCTGCTTTTGAAGGAATGAGACAGCATCCAAGTACTCGGTCTTTCTTCCACGAATGCCTTCATTACCTACAAACGCGTTCTAGCCGAATCAAACGTGGTTCTTAGAGATGTCCAGACATTCAGAGAAGTACCTGCGCAGTTATATTTGCTTGGTCGGCCGAATTCTTTGGCCTTTCAGAAGCCACTGTTATTTTCCCTCTCCCTCTTCCAGCCACACGGCAACTACCGAAGTCCTTTGTAGTACAACTTGCTTTTCCTTTGTGCTCCGGCTCTCTCGTGGGATGTCGGTGGCTGGCAGGGAATTGCGGCTTCCGAACAGCGCGAAATTTGAAATTATGTTTTTGGAAACTCTTTGACATGACCTTTGTTTTGTTTGTCTCACAAATATTTGTTTGCCTTGCGTACAGTTTCAATTTACATATGCTTGTTGCTTCTCACATTCTCAGTAATTTGCAAACATTTTACCACAATGAATTTTCCACACAGTTGACAGAATAAGATGTGTTCAAATATGGAAAACATTTTGGAACACCGGCACGTATTGTTCAAGTTAATATTTATCTTCCATTTCAGCATTACCGCACTAATGGGAAAAGTTTCAAATACACACGTTGTTTTTACTTCTGATAAAATGTCTTAAATCTTCAGAAAACGACCCTGTTCAGTCACTCTTCTCTTCCTACATACGTAAACAACATGCCATCGACGATTCGGAACTGTTTTGTTTTTGAATGAAATGAATGCATTTTGCATTAAAGAAACAGTAAAAAGTACAATATATTTTCAAATTGGTTCCATAATAAAAAATTAATAGTAAACTAAGGGAAAACAGTTTTAATGCAGTTTTCCATTCCTAATAAACAGAAACTGCATTGAAAATGAACGACTGATGACTAAGGTTAAGGTAGCCAACTTTTTGGGTCTCTTAATTCAGTCAAAACTCAAGTGAAACGTCCATTTAAATGAGCTGAACGCAAAATTAAGTTCATTATGATACGCGTTCAGAATTCTTTCAAATTAGGACAGCCTTTGTACTGCTTGTGTATATTTCGCAAATGTTCATTCCCGCCTGAGATATAGCACATCATTCTTGGAAAACACATTCTATAACTTCCAGGTTTCTAGGTTACCAAAAAGTTGTTTGAATATTAAGCAAATCCCACCCATGTGATTCTTGTAAGCCCCTCTTTATTACGCTAGAACTTTTACCATTACCTTACATTTGATTTACAAATTAAGTAAGCCTTTTTTGTCAAAAAGCCTGGGTGAGAACACATTTACAGCGAAGCCTGGTTTACAACTATATTCTTCCCAAGAATTAATCATATTCATCAGGCGTCAGTATCAACAACTCACTACAAAAAATCATACTCAATACAGGTAATTTATTTAATAACACATTGCCATATAGGTTAAACAATTAAAATCGATACTTAAGTTCAAGATGCCAAGTAAACGTTTTGCTGTTGTATAACAGTTTCTATCCAATTAGAGTATATACCGAGTATCAAAAGGGAAAGTAATATTAATTTTAATAACAATATTAAATATATTAGTTACCATTTGGACTGTATAAATGTGTATAAACAACCTGTAACAACTATTGTACTACAGCTTCCGGGTCAATGACCCCCATCGCAGTCAGGTTTTCGTCCAGTTTCCCTGATCCTTTGAGCGAATTCTGAGATGGCCTCTTGTTTTGCTTTTGGACATAAATGTAAGTGTGCACGATTTCTAGGTTTCAGTAGGATATATAATTATTCAAACTATCGTTCTCGACGTTCTCACTCGTCAATTCCTTCACGAAGGGCACGTTGAGGAATAATAGTCCAAATCTATAGCTGATTTACCTTTGCAAATAGATTTTATTACACGGTAGCAAATATTTTCCCATCAATTCTTGCCAAAATGCTCATTTTCATCTGTATTCGGAATTCAACTTGTATGTGGGTTAGGGTAAGTATCCCACAATTTAAAAAAACTAGCAGGGCATACACTTCTCTCCATAGTACGTCACACACAGTTTTTGACGTTAAATAAATTAAATAAAAGCATTCACGATTGACCCTCAAAAACCTCTGCCTTTGAAAGACCCACACTTCTGAATTTCACTTCAAATAAAAACGAACCTGTTCCTGGAATACTCGGTAGCTTGAACGTGCCTAAATTGAGGACATGTAGAAAGGACTCGAATGCTGACCGAATTCCTAGAATACGTCATACACAGCCGATGTGTCATGCCGTCCAACGCGACAGTGTTGGTAAGATATCGAAAGCACGCTTGCGCCAAATTCCAAGAACATGCCATGTACTGTCACTGCGCAAATAGGATGGCATGTTTAATTTTTGTGTGGTCTCCTGCGCTTTTCCGAGTTAAACATCTCGAGCTATGATCTGAAATGTAGTATAACATATGGATGTTTCCATAAAGTTCGTACCTTGTAAAAGAGCGCTGAGAATTCACAAGTATTATTAGATCAGTGAACTCAGAAAAAAATAATAAAAAAAATTCTTCGAAGAATACATAGCCTCTTACCAACGTCTATAAATATTTATTTAAATACCAAAAGTGTGAAAATACGTGTTTCTGGTGGAAATAATCCATATTTTGGTAATTAGAATGACCCAAAGTAACTTTTCCGCAAATCTTGTGCATTTAGATTACACGATTTAAAATGTATGTCCACTTAATTTTCCCACTAGATGTAACACGATTTACCCGCTACTATAAAGAAGTATTATACATTATATAGTAGATATGTTGTGGCTATAACATTATTCAAGAGCTGGATGACGAAAGAATCGACAGAAATCGACGCAAAAAGTGAACGTATGTCATGCTTTGAACTTAAGTAAGAATTAAGTTAGAGTTCAATACTATTTTCTACTTTCTTAAACGTTTCTGATCAGTGATGTTAATAGACGTTAGTAAGATATCCGTTAACATCAAGATAAGCAAGCAATTTTTCTCGCTGGGGCCCTTTTCAGGGCGTCGACGAAATTCCGTCTCGCTCCAGGGCTTTCTCTTTGTGCGCGAGGCACGTCAACTGCGCATTAGAACCGGCGGTCAGAACCCCCAGGGAAGAAGGAATCGAAACGCCATCAACTCAATGAAGCAACGTTGCCAGGGCACGGAATTTTAAATCCATGACACTAAAATTAGTTCACTTCGCTTATAATGCGTTCTCGCTAATTTGGTGGTTGCATTATCTAGTGATAAAATACAAGAATATGAATTATTCCGAAAGAATTCCATGGATCATTAAAACGTTTAAAGTAGTGCAGCGACAGAATAGCACAAACTTTCGTACGAGTTAGTTTCCTATTATCTTCGATTACCAGGGCCTTGTGCCTGACCTACCGCTCCCCTTAGAAGTGGTGAATAGCGCCATCACCTTCGCCCACCCAGAACATCGCATAGACCTACCACATAGACCAGGGGTGTCCAAGGCCCCGCACGGCCTAAGGGGGCAAATCTAAAGCCTTTAATATGGTCGCGGGCCATATTTACAGGACTCGGGCCCTCCACACCTGACTTCCCCGTTTTGTTGATCTTGGCCGTTTGCCCGGCTGCTCTGAAACAGGGGGGAGGAATGGAACCGTGTGTTATATCAGACCGCACTGGGTATAACACATTGAGATGATTTTGAATTTCTGAATTAAACTGAAAAAATCTGAAATATAAACAACCTATTTTTACATTGAGGGGATGTTGACCCCGGCAGGGCGCATGAGCTAGGCGCGCTAAATTCTCGCCTGATGTGGATGCTACGGACTTTGACTTTTCACTAATAACCTTCCCCGGACCGCAAAACCCCCGGAAAGCACCGCAGGCCGCCAGTTGAACAACTCTGGCATAGACCATCGCTTGGTCCTGCACCTTTTCGTGTTTGCCCATAGTGTACTTTGGCCTCATGGCGGTATTTCTGGTTGTGTAGCCTAAGTGGTTGTCCTGGCTTATTTCACAGCTTTGTTTACTTCTTTCATCAAACTTAAGGATGAAAATGCCATCTCTTCCCGGCATATTACTACGTTTGTCACGCGCATAGTCATACAAGGAGATCAAAGTATTCGTCAAAAGGTAAAGGGGTTTGTAGAGGAAGTGAACAAATATTTGTGTGTAGCAGACAGCAACGTCGACAAAAAAAATTGCTTGGAACTATGATCAAAGTCAATTTCATTACGAAATGTCAACATTACCTAACGAGGAGAGAAATCTACACCTGATGAGTTGCAGTTTGTGCGTTGCTCCACACACAGCTACAAAATTGATATGAGTTTATCAATGAGTGGCGGATTAGCTAACAAGCTCTTAATCTGTTTTCAAGAGATACACGATACTCTTGGATCAAATATTTCAAAGTGTTCTAACTACAGTTCTAGGCGAACAAATACGTAATAATGGGAAGATTCTATTGGGGTGTGATTCCTGATTATGCCATTAAGATCGTACTCTTTAGATAAAAGTTTTCTGTTTAAAGATATTACGCTCATGATTTGCAGCGAAGACAACAAAATATTGTCAACCACTTCATTTGTACTTCTTTAGGCAGTAAAGGCTATAAGGCTTTAAGCTATGAATTCTACGTTAGAAGGATTGTTGATTTTGCACAACTGCAATGTAAAACCCACGAGTAAAGTTACAATATCATCGTTTCTTTTTCACTCTATGCTATATAATAAACTTTCTACGTCAAAGTACAAGCGTATGTTACAGTATGCTTGGCAAATGGCAGGTTATGACATTGAAATATTATCAATATTATCGTTTTAAATTGTAATTAGTGTGGCTTTTCATATCAAACTGTTGAGTATAGTAGTATATGCGTTATACCCCAAAAGGCACTTTTCTAACACCGCACCGGTAACCCTAGAATAAAGCGGGTCACCTTTTGAGACAAAGATTTTCCTGAAGGACCTACTCGATGCTATTTTGTCAAGGTGCTTCTGTAACAGTAGCACAAACATCATCATATCTATGAAAAGCTAATAAATAAGTAAATACAGGTGATACGTTTAAATTACATCTTAAAGAATATTTTGTTATGAATAAAATTCTGCAGTGATCAAATTAAATCCAACAACAAGGTAAGAGAACTTACAAAACTTCGAGAACTTACAAAACGAAAGAAACCTTGCTTTTCACTTTGTGCTCTCTATCAGACAGTGAGTGTACCTGCGCCAATGGTATGAAAACAAAATC
Organism: Teleogryllus occipitalis; assembly: GCA_011170035.1. NCBI lineage: Eukaryota > Metazoa > Arthropoda > Insecta > Orthoptera > Gryllidae > Teleogryllus > Teleogryllus occipitalis. Next base: position 93,085 of record BLKR01002104.1, on the reverse strand, counting down.
TCCTCTCCCTACAACGAGTGTTTATGAAAGAATTTTTTTTCAACGTAGGGCAATAAGTTCTCAAGTAAATGTATGTGAATTTTCCCGTCCCCTTCAGCTGTGAAAACACCTGTTTCTCAGGAAAGGGCCGGCTCTGGCCAAAGACAAAAGGCGCAAAGGTCGAAGGGAGTGCTCCTACCCCTGGTGAGCGGAGAGCGAAAGTAGTGTGAAACGCGTTCGAAAGAGCGCGGCGGCGCGGGTCCTCAAGTCGAATTTAGAAGACGGATTAAGCGGCGCGCAGCTGGGCGGGGGCTCCGCTGGCCGCGCGCCCGCCCGCCGAGGTCGAGGGCGAGGACGGGACGGGACGAGAACGGCGCGCGGGGCCCGCCCGACGCCCGCACGACGCCACGCACCGGGCCCGCGCGATGGGCCAAACACGCGCGTTCAGCGGCGCAGCCCAGCGCGCGTTTTTCATTGATTGTTAGTGATTCCGGGCGCGTCAACTACTAGTGTCATTAGTCACGTAAGTGGAGTGCAGGTTTTTTCATCGGGAGGTGGCGTTGATCTTCCCCCACTGGATGGCGAGAACCGGCGCCGACCTACCGTCCACTAGCAGGGATTTCCACAACCAGGTATCTCCCACCAGCGGGGCACCGCCCCAGCCGGGACATGCTCTAAGCCCCGACCGGTCTTCCCACATGTGTGGAAGTGTAGTGCATGATAGTGTAAGTGTGCGTGTAATGGATGGCGATAGGACAAGGAAGAGGAAGGAAAGATCGCGCGCGGTCCGTGGCCCGTTGGGTAGGCTACTGCTCCGGCATTCGCCTGGTGTTGATCGGAGAAACTACGGAAAACTACCGATCAGAGCAGCCGGGCGCTAGAATTCTCCTCCAGACAGCGACTGAATTCGACCTAGTTGAAAAGCTAGTGTCGAAAATCCTGCCGACGCTGGGATTAAAACCTAAGACCTCCCGGTGAGAGGCACTACAGTGACATCAGTTGATGCACTGAGCCACCGCTCCGGTTGCAGGTTTTTCTTCTTGGAAAGGTAAGGCATTCGTTTTATCGGGTAGAGATTTTCTTGTTCTTAACTCTAAGCGGTAGTGTCACTATAGTTCCTCTAATCGAGAGTTCGAGTCCCGACGTGGCAGGATTTGCGACACTACCTACATAGCTAGATCGAATTCAACTTCTGTCTTTAGGAGAAGTCTACAGGCTGGCTAACCTGCTCGGTGGTTTCTCCTATCATCCCCAGACAAATACTGGAGCAGAACACTAACAAACGGGCCACGGACCGCGCGCGATCTTTCTTTCCTCTGCCTCATCCTATCCTCACTCCTTATTTACACACACACACACTTATATGCACCACATTGTACCATACGTGTCGGAGCTTAGAGCTTGGCCCGTCTGGGGCGATGGCCCGCTCATGGGAGATACCTGGTTGAGGGGAACCGGCAAGCCCACGGGTATGTCGGCGCCGAATGTCACTAACCCGCGGGAGATCATCGACAGCTGCCGTGATACAAACGTGTACCACTCTTACGGGAATGGAGGGCCATAGCAGTTTACGCGCTCGGAAACACGAAGTAGTCAATCGTCCATCCCCGTGTAACGTAGGTGTTGGGCGCATACATAACCGCCCCGCTGGGTGAGGGGATCGTCGAGTGCCGAATGATTTGCGCACGTCAAAGAGCAAGCAACGCATCCACTCAGAATGCCAAATGCGAGGCGACTTCAGTGCTAGTGTACCGACGCAGCCGCCCCTCTAAGGGCGGAACCTCCACCCAATTTGACAACCACCGCAGCCTTAGAAAATCTCAGGACGCCAAACGCAAGGGGTGAGGCAGGATTTAAAGAAGTGTTAATTCCATACATAATATTATTTCCTTTACGTAAGGTATATACGTAATGTTATTCTTCTTCAAAGCCTGTGTTATGTAGGCTTCATACTAAATTATTGTTTTCTTTACACTTGAAATATAAAGATATTAAATGCGACTATTTAAAAAAATGAAATACATAAGCAATATCAATTTATGTACCACAGTATTTAACATAGAAATTATATCTTAAAAAGGGAGAAATATTGGGTTTCTATGTAAGTTGATGTCTACATTGCAAATGTTATAATCCCATGCGCCTACGTCTACCACAGATCTATCTTGTTACATTTATTTCATTAATGTAATAAACGTTTATAAAATATAGCCCAATCTATTTTATGTGTTCTTGTCGAAGTACGTTGAGACCTGAATATTATCACACCCCTAAATTTTCTGAACACACCTCACTTAAAAATGTCTGCGTAAAACTCTACTTCAGGGTAAGGCGAAAAAGTCAGTCTCAATGATCAAATCCCCTATCTTTGATCTTCCGACTGTTTACTGGCATTCAACGTTCAAGACGAGGGTTTTTGCAGTCTGCAGCCCAGAGGCACGACCTTACAAGTGACGAGGACCTCAATACAAAAAAGCATCCTCGTTGTGCCCATCGGAGGGCGTGCACTAGTTTGCGACTTCCGGTTGTTTATTAACCTCGCTCTGAATGTATGTGTTCCTTCCACTTTTTTTTTTCAAATAAACACGGGTGTGCGTACGTTACATAGAACATGTTGCATTTAAAGTCTCGATAAGTACTAGAAAACGAGTTCAAGGAAAAGCTTTAAAATGCTATAAATCGCATATTTCAAACATCAGATCTGCGATTGCTGATTTTTTTTTAATTTTTAAATCGCCATTTCGTAATTTAAAAAACATATTTCATCTATGTTAAAGAATAAAAAAGAATCCAAAATAAAAATGACCTTGACTATTTTGTATATCTGGGAACTGAGAAATACAATTAACTTCTGTTTCTGAAGTCCATTTTAAAAAGGGTATTTACTGAAATAATTAAACTATAGGCGTTTTAGAGTCATATATGAAACATAACAAAATTCATTCCGTATTGGACATTTCTCGAGATATTAATAAATGTTGTACAATTTGTAATCTCCCCACCTTTTGAAAAATACAAGCATAACACAATGAGAAGATTACTACCTGACATCAAAAAAATATATTTCAATATTTTGACCCGGATCTCTACAATCGTTAGATCTCTTTGCTCTGGGTGACAGCACTATGAATTTTTAACCTTTCACGCCTTTTAAATGAATAAAATGGCAATTAAATTGGGAAATAAAATTGAAAAACGATGCGCTCTTCTCTCCACTGAAATTTCCAGGAAGAGCATTTGTGTTAATGGAGCGAGGCCATGCTGACCATACGTATTCGCTAAATGCGATCTCACAGCGAGGGGCCGGCTGGGATAGCTCAGTGTTGACATCCGTTCCCCCAGCAGCATTGCTGACAGGAAGCTCCTAGGGTTCGAGTGCCGGCGGATTTTCAACACTGTCTACGAGCAAGGCCAAATTCAACCGCTGCCTGGAGAATTCTACCGGCCGGCTGCTCTAATCAGTAGCTTCATATGCTTTCTCGACCAATTCAGGGAAATGTCCAATCAAAACCCTAACAAACGGGCTATGGATAGCGCGCGATCTTTTCATGTGACTCCTCCTCTAATCTTGCACACATACGCTACTACTCTACGACTATTTGTCCAGAAATAGTCGAATCACGACCATTTACTTATCGGTCTGGAACTATTTCGCCAAAGAGATATGCTAATATATTTTAGACATTTCCTAGATGTTCCACTTAAAACATTAGTCTTGCAGGCAGCCACAACAACGAGACTTCTCTCACAGTAAAAATGTGTCTGAGGATAAGAGGCTTTGGGTTGAGAAACAGAATTCTGGGCAGTATTTCGCGTTCAGATAACCCATAAGTATGCATCTTCTCTTACGGAATATTACAGCACTCAGTGGGTCCTATGCGCCTCACTCAAACCCTCGTTGTTGGATGCGCAGCATTCGATTCACAATACTTTTATGTATTCTTTATTGGGGAATCACGACCACATTAATTCACTGTCGGTTTTGATGGAAAGGCCATGAAGAAACAAAGGCCATTTACGCAGAAACGCCAATAATTTCAGAACATTTCGATGTGAGCAGAGACTTCTCGTGCTGCCTGCGCTCATCCTCTAGTACGACGAGAGAGAAAGACCGAAGGCTTTTAATATTACTAGAGACGCACGCAGAGGAAATCTCTCTTTCCGTGCGTCTTTGCATTTTCATCCATCCTTCCGAACAGTAACATTCCACGCCATGAATATTTTCGTCGTCAGATAACAAGCACGGCACGGGGGGTGGGGGAGGCGGAGCTGTCTGCTGGCGCGAGAACAGCAGCGGGAGACGAGCGACCTCGCGACTCAGGCGAACAATCGCTGGAAGCGCTGCGGGACGGGGCGGGGAGCGAGGCGAGACGGAGCGGCGCGGGGATTTTTGCCTTAATAAAAGGTTGTTGAAAGATCTTGAAATAAAGTAATGTACGTTTTCGAAAATATGAGTGGCTTTCGCGTAAACTTCAGACAGCTTTTAAACAATGATGTGCTCAAAAACGGGTCCAAGTTCTTTTTCCGCTTATATATATATATATATATATATATATATATATATATATATATATAACAAGAACGTAAATATTTACTAATAGTGTCACTTTTTTAACTTCCAAAAAAGTACATGTCATTCAACAAAATTTTATCGAATCAAGTTTTAAACATTCGTATCTATTTGCCTAACAAGTTTTATGAACTCAAGGGCCACATAAACACTATTAGAAATAGTATATTTTCTTCATTCTGTAGCAAAAGAAATGTAAACAATTTGTGTCCACGCATTCCATGATCATGATCAACAATGGAAATTAAAAAAATGTAGAGACTTAGTTCTCACTACCTACACGCAATAGACTACCACAAATATTGGGAGAGCAGTCGAGAGCTAACTGCTTGCCCAGGCAGGGGCAATGCCCCACTGTTGCAGCTACCTGGAGATGAGAAAAGGCGCAAGCAAATATTTATTTTGGCGTGGGAGCTCACGTTCTAGCGACAGAGAAACACAGCTAGCTCTTGCTATACAACATGCACAACACCTGTGGGGGAAATGGTCATAGCAGGTCGCGTTCTCGGAATCAGAAAGAGATCGAACAATCAACGCGGAGCCACGCAATGCGATTGGTCGCGCATTGCGAGGGTAGCGCGAATCACGCATTCTGAAATGCAAGTTCCTCGTCAAGAGGTTTTCTTCCCCGCATACTACTTACGTAGTAGAGAGAAAGTTACCTCATTCTGAGGGAAATATCGGAGATTTTCGGTAGAAAAATTCGTATTGTAGGTCCCTGATTCATAAGAAGTGGATATTCGCATTGTATGTCCTGATGTGTGGTAGTGTAGTGAGTGTGAATGTGTGTGTATGGGTTAAGGAAATAACAAGAAATGGGAAGGAAAGATCCCACGCAGTCCGTGGCCCGTTTGTGAAGGTAGTACTCCGGCATGCCCGTGATGTTGATCGAAGAAAGTACGGAAAACTACCGATAAGAGCAGCCGGCCGCTCGATTCCTCCTCCACAGAGAGGCTGAATTCGAGTTAGCTATATTACTAGTGTCGAAAATCCTGCCACCGTGGGGAATGGAACCCTAGGACATCGCGGGCAGAAGCACTGCAGTGACGTCAGTTGACGCCTTGAGCCAATTTTGTCGGTAAATACATGTTCAAGCAGTATTATAACAATGCTTTCGCAACCGTCACAGTGGCTGCGAGAAAGTGCGCGCTGCCGTGGCGGAGAGGCCTTTGACGCGGCTTGGTGGCCGGCGCCGCCGCGTCGCGTCGCTCGCCGCGTTATTTTGGGTTGGCGGGAACCTTGGCGCGAGACAATGTTAGCGCTCAGCCCAGGTAGCGGCGAGCGCCGCCGCCTCGCCCAGTTAGCGCTTGCAACGGAACCACCGCTACCAGGCGAGGAACGAACGAACTCACAAGCTACAATTCAACTAGCGTACCCGTGCGAGAACTATGGCATACCACCCTCTTCTCAATTTTTCCTTTTCCATATTAAGCCTGTAATACATATTTTTCTTCAATATGTCTCATTGTAATCGATAACAATACAGTATACCCTTGTCAATACAAAATATTATTATTTAACGTTATTACCGAGCATAGAGGTACACCCGTGTAATTCAGTCACGTAGAATATCAAGTATTCAATTTACTTTCACATAAAGTTGCAGATTTTACAGGCTCAGAACAGGTGGGGTAGAATCGACAAGTGTCCAACCAGCAAAATTGTAATAGAATGTTAAAGAGTATCTCATACTGTAGATTACGGTGTGAGAAACGTTTCTTCGAGAACTTTGGCCTCACAGTTTTAGTTTGTAAGGCCCTAAAACACTTCTTTTGAGAAATATTAAACGATATAAATTCAAAAATCCGACCGAGTTTTTGTAGGTTGTATTTGACATGAATATTTAGGTGCGTTTTTTTAAACAAATCCCTCGCATTTGTAAAGTCAAAGAACAATTGGTCACGTCTCCGGGAAATTCTCTTTCTTTAGAGACCTCATTTATAAAGATGGTTTGCGTGTGAGAGCGCAAAAGGTATCAACACTACTGAAATAATATAGGAGAAGATGGATTTTGGATTTCAAAAAGTACACAGATCGTATTAGTCGAAGATATACATTTTCTCCCATTCATAGTTTAAGTAAAATATTCACATATAATTGTAGTAATTATAGTAATACGATAAAATAGATTTTGGATTTCTGTGCAGTTTGAATGAGTTGTTGATTGGATGAATGGATGCGAATGATATAACAATGTAAGTGATGGTTTGTTCCTGATTTCCAAGGCAATATTGCAATCTCATTTTTTGTGTTGTCCTTGCCATGTTGGGCGTGTTTGAAGTTTGCGATTTCCATACGAAGGACGAGGCTCTGGAGAGTCCTAAGCAACATTTTCTACAAAAGTAACAGGAACTTTAAATATCATATCGATTATTACTTTTTATACGCGGATTTTGGTGCTGGTAAAAAAAACGTTGTTCTACGAAGAGCTCTATGGCGAGGAATTTATCCTGTTATTTTCAGAATGCGTCGGCTTTATCTTGTGAAGATTGACATTATCCAAAGATGACATTATCCGAAGATGAGATTATCCGAAGATGACATTATCCAAAATTGGAAGCAAATTATTTATAAAGGTATTAAGCTAGCAAAAGAAAATATTTTGAATATTTTACTCTATGCAGACGACGCTTTAATATTCCAGGAAACAGAAGATGATTTACAGTATTCATTATTTCACTTAAATCATTTATGTAAAAAATACGATGTTGAAATTTCAAAACAAAAAACAAAGTGATGGCATTTTGGGGAAAACATCTGATACGATCCAAAATTATTTTGGATAAAACAATTTTAGAGCAAGTCTCCAGTTTCAGCTACTTAGGTTGTCAAGTCGATCCAGATACCAGTAAAGACATCAACATTAAATTGGCAAGGTTCCAAAGATTTGTGGTACTATACATAATACATTAAAAAATAAGACAAGGCAAGATACAAGAATAAAGTTTTATAAGACTATGGCTCTTCCAACTCTTCTGTATGGCAGCGAAAGTTGGGTACCAACAAAAAGAATTTTAAGTAGAATACAGGCCACTGAAATGAAGTTTCTAAGAAGAACGCTAGGCTGCACGAAAGATCATATTCGTAACGAGAAGATTAGGGAAAAACTACATGCCGAAGAAATTGGAAGTAAAATAACCAAATACCGAAACAACTGGTATGAACATACACAAAGGATGGATAATACAAGACTACCTAAATTAGCATTACTGTATCAACCGCATGGACGAAGAGACGTGGGCAGACCCAAAAAACGATGGAAGGAAAACTTGTGAAGACGGAACAGGCTCAAGCCTAATCCATGAAGTGCAGAAGAAAAGATTTTTGAGAATGAATTCGGTGCGGGATAGGATCATCTAGAGCCGAGCCCTTTATATATTTTTTCTTAGTTAATATAAAAATGGAGATTCATCTGTACGTTCATTTTTGTATTGTTTGTGGAGGATACGTAAACTAATAATTTTGCAATTTGCATTTGTACTTAAACGTCAGCCATCACTTGAGTCAGCCGTCACCCTCTCCTCGAAACAAATCACATAAGATTCGAAAAATCTGTAATTTTTTTAAAATAAAAAAAATAATTATAAAGGTGCTTAGAATTAAGAACATAGTGCTAATTTATCGTACAACTTTAAAAGAAATATTTAATTTTATCTAGACATTTTTGGAAAATTATCACGTTTTGACTCTAAATTTTGGAAAAGCTACTATTTTTGTAAAAAACTGCGCTCAATTAGTTTAAAAGTCTAATATTGAACATTGTATTACATTATGCAATAAAATCAAGTTTTTATAATGAAGGTGGACAGGTGGAAGGATGAGGAGACAGACTGACTGACATTTTGAAAAAGAAAACTATTTTTTATTATCGGGGACCCAACAAATGAGTATTTCCATTGAATCCATAAAATACTTTATTTTTAGGCAGCATTACATAACTTTCTGTACATTAAAGAAAGGGACAAAACGAGTGTGTGTGTGTGTGTGTGTGTGTGTGTGTGTGTGTGTGTGTGTGTGTGTGATTGTGCGCGCGTGTGTGTTGTCGAGTGTTCATTGCGCAAAAGTTTTTATTCCACTATACTAGGTTGTTTACTTTTAAATTTTGCGAAAATTTATTATCAGTAGTTTTTCGTGGTTTATCCGATCAATACCAGGCGAATGCCGTAGCAGTACCCTACTACATGGGCCACTGACCGCATGCGATCTTTTCTTCCCATTCCTTGTCCTTAACTCACCCGTTACACACATTTACACTCACACGTCATCATAGATCTCACCAGCTAGCGGGGGACGATCACCGCCACCTCCCGCAATAAAAGAACAAGCACTACACCTATGTACTAATGACCTTGGCTGCTGAAGCGCCCGGAATCCCTAATCAACCAATCAATTAATCGAGACGCCTGTTTTTCGATCCAAGGGTTATTCGCGACTCTTAGACTTCTGTAGCGTTTCTTGCTTACGAGAACGAGAGAGAATATGCTGCATTTGTAGTACATTTTTTCAAAATTTTACCCTTCCTTTCTTTATACTGTTCTGCCTCGCTCCTGTTTGGGGGACTTCCTTTGCGATTGTATGAAATTTACGGCGACCCGGGAGCGGGCGCTCCGAGCTTAATCCGCGTCTCCCTCCACCACCACCCTTCCACGCCGCGCCCGCGCCCGCGCTCCCACACGCAGCGAGCGAGCGCAGCCAGTCGCAGCGAGCGAATCGCAGGAAGCAACAGTCGACCACAGTTGCCTCGCACGGATGTCAAACGCACGAGACGTCACAAGAAAGTTGTTTCACAAAATTAAGTTTGATTCTCTTATACATGTATAATGCAGTTATATAACAATATAGTGTATATACCTCGTTTATAATGTTGCTTTGTTGCAATCGTCTAATTAGATCGCTCCTAACATCGCTCGTTTTCAAAACGTACTTATGCTATAAAACTTAGCATTATAAACTAATTGCATAAACTACTATTATCCACTGTGTAAAAATTCTAATGAACTATAATTTTAGATTAAATTTGACTATTTGGCCTACAATAGGTGGCATTCCGAAGTAGATAGTAGTAAAGAGCAGTTAAGGAGATCGAGGATTAATTGTAGTATGATTTATATTTTGAAAGTGTTTACTGTTGTAAACAGTGAGCAATGCATAATTAATATACATGAATCGTAATAACTCTTTTCATAACACCACGTAAAATGTTACTTCAGGCAATAATATGGTTAATATATCTTGTTTAACTGTTGATATACATGTCAACCTCAAGTATTTATATGTTTACAAACGAATAAAGAGTATGTGAGTTTTCAATTGGGGAAAGTATCAACAATCCATCCAAATCCTCTTGAATCGACCGTCTGTTCAAACATTTTATATATTACACAGTTGTTATCAACAAGTGCAATAGATCTTGTATTTTACATTTGTTAAAATCTGATGTCGTTACTAATAATTATTAAAACTACAGACTACGAAGCTAGGTTTGTTTACCCTACCATTAATGATGAGATCCGATTATTACAACATATGAAATTCCTTTCAAGTATATTAACACCTCTTTGGAATAAATATAATATCAATTGTAAACTTTTGCAATTTTTGAAAATAAAACCTACGCAATCTCTGTATTTTCACTTTATTCTTACAAGAAATTTAATGAAATAATTTAGAGCAATTTTTGATACATTTTTGAAAATGTTCCAGGGACTTCATGTAAAGAGTAAATCGTAGGGATTTGAGTCGAATTAGGTGTATCGGGGAATATCTACTTTTACAGAAATTGTTTGAATAGTTTAGGATTGTATTGTTTGCAGACGGTCGGAGAGACGAACATGTAGATAGGTATTTTCATAAAAAGAACACTTTTTCGGCATTAGGAAATTCGAAAAAGATATTTTCGTTAAAATCTCGGAATCAATTTGCTTATAACTACATTACCTTCTCTGCATTAGACTCCTTTTATTCTGCATATAATACGTACTCATAAGAGAAAGTAAAAATATTTCTAATATGTTTGAATGTTACTTCAAGTAAGAAAATCAATTCAATAAAAATATTTTCCTCAACATTATTTTTATGTTGTACCTCTTCTACGATGTTCAGATCATTTTTAATAAACGCTGTTTGATCTAAAACACGTAAAGGGAGTTGATAACATGAGGATACCTTTGTGCAAATTCCTTTATTACAGTGTTTGTATTTATTCGATGTGAAGTACATTAACAAGTGGTAGAAATCAGAATATTAGCACAACAGTAATATTATATGAGACAATGACAGAAGTGTAAGTGAAAAGAGAGAGATATAACAACGGAAAAGTTTTACGCAGAGAAAATAAAGATAAAGATGAAGTAGAAGTAGATTACACAGTAGTGTAATCAGTTAGATGTATAGGTTTTGAGATGAATTCCATTATCAGTACCTACTATAGTTGCGCCAGAGTGAATACAGTGCGGTGTCTACCAGGCGAGGAACGAACGAACTCACAAGCTACAATTCAACTAGCGTACCCGTGCGAGAACTATGGCATACCACCCTCTTCTTAATTTTTTACCCAACAAGAATAAAAAACTTCCACTTCACTCATTCTATAAAATATTCGCAAACCTGGAATAATACTAATCTGAGGTGCTTCCTGCTTCCTCTCCCGCTATATATTTTTTAAAATAACTGTAATGTGTATAATTTTAAGTTAGTTTAAGTTAGGATAAGATAGATTAAGTCCATCAAACATTTGCATAGTTAATATGTAAACTGAACAATCTAATGTCAAACAATATAAAAATAAAAATAATAATAAAAAAACAGTGCGGTGTAACAGTGAACTAGAGACAGAAGTATCAAATTGAGCACATTGCCCAGTGAAAATAATTGTAACACCCACCGATGTTGCTTAGTTGTGGGAATGTTACTAAGAGCAATCGTCCATAAGGAGAGCCGGTCGCCCACCCAGGGATTGTCGGCTTTATTTGTATTTATAGAGGGCATCCACACCCTTGTCGTTTGATTGGCTGCGCGTGGCAGGGCTGCCAGGCCGTGTGTGGGCGCGCGCGCAGCGGTGCACGTCGACCACCGCCCCCACCCTCGCATCCTCGCCGCGCATTCGCCTGGAAAATCCCCTGGGCGCTTATCGCGTGCGCGTGCGCGCGCGCGCGTGCCCGTGTGCGCGCTGGCCGGCCGCTGCGCCGCGCCGGGCGAATTAAAAGGCGATAGCGCATTGTGCGGCGGCGGCGCGGAAGGGCGCGCGCCGGTGCGTCCGGTGGCGGCCGCCGCCGGTGGCGCCCCTGCCCGACCAGCGGACCCCCCACCCCCCCGCGCGAACCACACGCGCGTCGAAATAACATCTAGGGCAAACTACGAGGTTGCAAGTCTTCATTTTTATAGATAATTTAAAAAAGCAAGTCGATTTAAAAGTTTGAAAATTGCGTCACAACGAGAGTTGCCACCTGTATGACCCTGGCCAACCGGTAGACTCGCCCCCGCGCAAACCGCACTTTAACATACACGCTCATCCAAATAATATCTAGGGCAAACTGACGAGGTTGCAAGTGTTAATTTTTATTAATAATAAAAAACAAGTCAATGTGTGTAATGTTTCTATGTATATTAACCAACTATTTCTGTGCCCCTAGTTTGAGGCTGACCGGACGAGACATGGTGTCAATAACAACATGTCAAAAGTACTAAAGGACAGAGATCGATGCAGTCGGTTTCTCGATTTTTTGAAATGCATAAACTTGTACAATGTTAAATAAGACAAATGTATAAACTGGTCAATAATGTGATGTGAATGTTCCCATCCTATGTGTCAAAACATTTCATGTACAGAAATAATAACGTTATTGTGTAGATGTCGCTAATAACCTTTTGTAGTTGATGCAACATAAAATACAATAAATTTAAAAAACAAGTCAATTTAAAAGTTAAAAAAATGCTCCACAACTAGAGTTGCCACTTGTATAAAATTTCTCACCCGCAGCATTTATATTGTGCATCAAGCCGGAGGGGAGTGAAAAAAATGTATTAAGCCAAGGTTTGAAAAGTTGCTTTAACATTTACTTATACTTTTAAACTATTAATTTTGTATATAATAACAAAACTAATAATCGTAGTTGAAATTTATACGAATATATTTAAGTAAATGTATTTACAGTGATCTTTAACGCGTTAAAAATCTATTCCACTTCCAGATGAACAGAATTCTCTTCAATTCTAGAATCAGGAAGGTATATGGCATAGAAATATTCTTCAAATTTGTGTTTGATTTGAACCGAAATATTTTTCGAAATCGCAAATGGTAACTGTAAAGAAAATGTATCCTTTTGTTTCTGTTTCATTTTTGTTAACTTGGAGAGACAGATAATATATCATCAGTACTTTCTGTGAATTACATGTAAATTTTGTTTTAAATGACACTATTTATGAAATAGTGGATTAATCCGGAGATACTAAGAGTTAATCCAGAGCTTGGAGATCATTTCCAGAGTTGAATCATGTGCTTAAATCATTGCTTTGCTTACTTACTGCAATGCTTTACTTACTGCAAAAAATGCTCCGTAGGTAGCAAACATTTTGTAAAATTCCGGCAGTTGTGTATGGAAATATTAATGTTCTATAGCATCAAAAGTTGGTCATATATTTTGCTACACATCATACACATTAATAACGATTTTTTTCTTTCTATCTGATGCTCCTGCAACTCAGTTCCTGTCTTCTCCTAACATTCGCACATTCGTAGCACTGCTAAAACCTTTGATGCTTCACCAGTTAATTCTTCCATACGAAAGCTACACCAGGCAGAAATAGAATTCAATTATGGAACTAGTATTACAGGCTTCTAGAAATATTTAAAGTCACATACGATAAGCAAATCCAATTGAAAAGCATTTTATTAGACTTCTTCTGTATTTAAAAAAGCTTTTTAGATCCAAGAATTTTCTTGCATGCACCTCTTATTCAAATACTTATAACACTTTGAAAAACACTACCCCATCATACATATTCACACTGCACTAAATTACGGAGTATCTATGCATAGGGTAAAGAATAAAAGCAATGACATTTTCAAGCTGCGCTAATGCGAAATAAATGCTACTAAAGAGATTGCTTGCATTTTGCAACAGAAGTAATTATTTTAATAACTTAACTTAATCTTAAAGTAAATGTGTCATAGAATTGTTTGTTTTTTCCTTATAATCTTGAGTTAATGACGAATCGAGTAAGTTATTTTACACTCTTGTCGATGCTATTGTTCCCTCAGATCTAAAGCCATTAAGGGAATTATATAGATTGATTTTTTTAAAGTACGTGAAACTTATTTCATAACGCAAATCACGATTCTAAAAATTTGTTCAAATATATCATGATGTCTTCACTTGGCCACTTACTAGTTCATTCGCCGAAAGATTTTTGGCGTGCATTAAAAGAAAAGTGAAATTTACATTTAATTGCTCTTACATTTGAAATAAATAACGATTAATATTTATCTACGGTCGTTCTCATTAATAACTGCGTTACATCTGATGCTCTTTCTTCAAATAAAAATAAGTATTTTTGTAACACATGACAGCATAATGTGAATAGGAATTTAACGAGACGATCAGTTAAGCAAAAATACTGTATTGTTATGATTAATTCGAACACATTCAGAATATTTTCACCCGCTGACGCTAAACAAATTCATGAGATTGTTTAATATTTATGTTAAAAACATTATTGAATCATGTTCTATTACTATTACAACTTGAAAATCAAATAGTATCGTTCGAGATCGAGCCGATGTACTCGAAGCGAATATCGACGAAGAGCAGCAGTGGGGATGAGGCACAAGCCGCCGAGTGACGCAGTAGCTCCACCCTGCCACATCCCACCCTCCCCTCCACCCGCTCCGTCCCGCCCCGCTCCGCCCCCGACCCATACCTACCCCCGTCCCCGTCACTTCGCCTCGTCCCACCCCGTCCCATCCCAACACGTCCCGTCCCGTCCCATTGCGTCTGGTCCCCTCCTATTCCATCCCAGTCCTCTCCATCCGCCCCGTCCCGCCACGACCCTCCCCCAACCCACACCTACCCCGATTCGCCGCGCCTCGTCCCAACCTGTCCCATCCCAACACGTCCCATCCCGTCCCGTCCCCTTCTGTCCGGCCCTGGACAGAAGTCCAGGCCCGTCCCGCCCTGCTCCGTTCTCTCAAGTTCTCTCCTCCCACCCCGTCCCGCCTAGACCCTCTCCCCGCCCCCTACCTACCCGCCCCGCCCCTTGCTCGGCGCGTGTCCGCCGCGACGGCCTTGGGGCGGATGGGCGTTGGCCGCTCGCCCGGCCCGCGCTGCTACGCGCGCCTCTGGACCACAACAGGTCATTCAGCGAGGCTGCTGCGCCTGGCGCTCGCAACCACACGCCGCCATTCTGCTGTCTTCCTTACGTGGAACTTGTAGGGATAATGAGGAGCAATAAGTTCGGTCACAAACAGTCGTCATTGTGAGCTTGATAGTTTACTGGCGCAAGAAACAAGAACCAATATATTTTGGATTTTAATGACTCTTAATATTTGGAGGGGTTCAGGCAGAGATGGTTTGTGTTAACCAAAATTCATTGTCGCTAATGCTAAAGTTATAAATTGTTTAATTCAAAATGTGTTTCGTTTTTGAGTCACAGTTTCTGAAGATTGAAATCTAGAAGCAAACAGCACTGCGAGAACTTGGAATTCGATTGATCTGTCACTCAGATAACAATCGATAATGGCCATTCAGTTGAAAAAATGAAATGAATATTCATTGTTGTTCTACAAATGCCGTTTTCAATCACTGTTGAAGTTAGGAACACGGATAAAGTAATAAAGTCGTACATATAAGAAAATTACAATTTCCGTCTTAAACTCTTCTATGAAAATGAATTAGTAGCATGTGATCAAATTATTTTTTAAAGGCAGTACACATTTTTGTATTTGTAATGAAGATATTTTCTAAAATTATTATTCATAAAAATAAAATATTACTTACGATTAGTATATTTTTTACAGAATACGTTTTTTAAAATATGTTTTAATAAGTAATTTTACGATGAAACACGGTTACCTAAATAGTCTTTTAAAATATTATGGAGTAGTAATTTATTTGCTGACCTGGATGGCCGAGGTGGCTAAGAGCGAGTACCGACTCGGCGCTTCGGTCCGAAGGGTCGCGGGTTCCAGTCCCGCCTTGGGCATGGCTGTTTGTCCCTTGACTTTGTGTGTGTTGTCGCGGAGGGCCTCGCGTTCTGCTGACCCCAGATCAGAGGAGCCCGCAAGAGTGTTTGTCTAGTGTATTGTCGAAGATGTGTTCCTTCGGGACGTAAAGGGCAACCGGCTGTCGGCTGGATAAAAGCCCTAGGAAAGAAGTAATTCATTTTCTGAGCGGCTACTTTGAGTAATAGAAAACGTACAATTCATCTAAAGTTACGCTCTTTGACAATGTATTTTTATAGTTTCTCATTTTTTGTTTCAAATAAATTTTAAGCAATTATGCCAAGAATTGTTGTTTTCCACCTCTGTCACCTTATATTTCATAATCGTTTAAGTTATTTTCTTGCAGTTCATAAATTCAAGGCAATGTATGGAGTGTTTAATAAAATGTAATGCTTATGTAAGCAAAGTTTAATGTTTATCCAAGGTTTCTAGCAAGAAAAAAAATGCTTTGTTTTAGAGCAGGTAATGAGTTGAAATTTCTTTAAATTACAAGAAAGACGATGGCAATATTACTCGAATAAGTTAAACTACTCTTTAATTGGTGACGTCAAACAGCAGGACTTAGACCTTTCTTAGTAAAGTAACGGTCCACCAGTTAAAATATTATTGCAATAGATTATGAATTAGAGTATACATCAATTATTCGAAATATCGAATACATGTTTCCACTATGAAATTCTGGAAAGAAATAAACACCATATTTTCTTTCTCGCCCTTACGAAGGTTCTTCGTAAGAAGAGAAAGTTATATAAACGTGCGCCGGAAAACGGCGAATTTTCGCCAAAAAACTCTCATCGCCGGGTCCTAGTCACGAAAAAGTGGATAAATCCTGCTGCTATGAATAGAAACAATTTCTTCTAACACATAGTGTAGCCAGAATCAATGTTTTGTGGGTTCTTGATACCGAAAAATCGATTGACCGCAAAACGTCTATCTGTCTGTGATCAGTGCTAACGCCTAAACCATTCATCCGATTTTCTTCCAAACTGATATTCTCTGATTATATGATCTGAACGAACTTGAGGTTTTGGGAGTTTGAAATTGATATTTTGATTTTTGAGGGTACTTTACATGAAGCGAACATTTACATTTTTAAGCATCGGCCTGAGTTTGACCCATTCAGTGCGTAGTGGTATGAGTGACGGCGAGTTAACTCTGAGAATCTGGATTCGGATCTCTGAGCGGAAAAAAAATTTGCTGGTTCAAAACACTTTTGCAGGTTTATATGATCTACAGCGGAGCAGGTAAAATAGTGCGAGACAGTACGTGCACCAGTTTGTTGCAGCACCAGTGTAACTTCCTTGTCCAATTTTTTCTAGCTCGTGGGTGGCCATTCGATCATCCCCTTCTGAGCGAAAGTGCGTGACTGAAGGTGACCTCGGCCCCTCTAGGAGTCGCTGCAGTTTCTTGAGTCTCCCTAATGACCGTTCGTGGCAAGCGGGCAGCACGAAGGCCCGCCCGCCACGGCCAGCCACGCCGCGCGGACACCGAGCGACATGCGCACTCCAGCACCACAGCAAAGACGCACCGCATTTCAGTTACACTAGTGGAAATACTACTCGCGCAACTTTTCTTGAACGATGGATTGAAGAAATGCGGATGGAGTGGGGGTATTAGTTACAAAGTCGGCCACTAGAGTTTTTACAGTGATGCCAACGTGTGAAAAATCAAAGTCAAACCCGCTACGTGTGCGGCCAGGCCATCGCTCTGGGTGGGCAATAGCAGGGACACTAGATAGAAGTTTTAGGTACCTACCTTGAAGGACCTGGACCTGCTCCAGTCATTTATTTAGATAATGGTAATAAAGTTGAACAGAAATTCTCGACAATGGAAGCAACTAGCTTCTATTTCGCGCCAACGAAGTTATAATGCTTGGAATGTTGTCATCAATGCTCGCTGCGAGCTTTTACCTTCAATTGCTTATTGCTCAAGGGAGGGGGAAGCAAGGTCATCGTTCAAGAAAAGTTGCGTGAGTGGTACTTATATCGCCTTGGTGATCTCCCTAAGAGGATATTCAAAGCATTTGGATGGCAGACTGTAAGTTATGAGGTGATATGATGATGAAAGATGATCGTAGCATTTTGGAACCATCCCAGCATTCGCCTGTACGACCGAGGGAAACCACGAAAACCCTGGTCAGGATGGCCAACCCGGGGATCGAACTAGGACCTGCAGACTGCGAAATCAGCGCTTTACGCCCTGGGCCACTTTGCTCGGTTCAAATACACTAGACTCCCGCTAATCCTGTCATTCCTTGCACATATGGGTGCCGGATTAGCGGAAGTGTCGGGGATGAAATTAGTTTAAAAATCATAGGGACCATCCAATTTATTACTTCCAAAGAACTGTACATTACACACAAAAGTTTTTGCCCATCCAGCATTGTACTCACCAGTGACGGCTTTCTGCGAAGAAGATCGATTCAACTTATCTAAAATGTCGAGTTTCTGCTTGAGGTCTAGCGTAACGCGTTTCCTTTTAGAAGCCGTAGTACTGAACTGTACTGTAAGAAAGTCACAATTTCACTTGTGTATAGCACTGTTTAACATTTTTAACTAACAACATATTGTTGCCAAGATAATTCATTGATTTGCGTCTCCTTTCTTTTTGAGCGACTAAAGGCCGGATGAGGGTCGGACTTCTGAGAGGCCGGATTAGCAAGAGCATAGTACTTAGTGTTCTACGTATGATATCATAATATTCCTAAAAAACTATGTGAGATTATGATACGTTATTCTTTATGAGGGTTAGTATGAGCCATATTCAACCTTTATAATCTATGGGTTTATAAACAATGACTCGATACTAATGATGTCGGTAAGCAAACACTTATTACTGAAGTAAAGAGTAATATTGTCTGGCTATTCAGCAGGACATGTGACTGCCAAAAACATATGTTAAACTTTACTCCTATCGGACTTACTGAAAGAGTAAAATGGACTTAAAAACTGCGTATTGTCCTATTTCTGTTTTATAAAAGCATTTATTAAAGCAAAGAAGTTAAAATACAATAACTATTGTGCTAAATGTAAACGAAGTAATAATCAACTGTACTATTTCTCTTAAAAAACTTAAAAATACATAACAAGAACTAAAACTAATACACTACAGATTTCTTAACCTACTGAAAATATTCTGTAACTCTTATAAACAATTACGTTTTCGTACAAATACTCATCAGCTAAAGTATTATACGAGTACCCTACGCTGAACATGGCCATAAAATTCCCTTCTACATTTTGTTTTCTAATGTGCGTTTAGGTTCAACACTTTCACTACACTTCGATCACCAATGGTTAAATTTTGGCCAATCACTTACGATGGACGATCTAGGTCTTTCTGCTAAATACGTCCTACGACTTCTCCCCGTTACTCTACATTCTTGCATTGACTTTCCAATTATAATTCTCCGGACTAAAGAAATATTTGTTTCACTGCACACTGAATCACTCAGGTACTGTCCACACTCGTCACCACAAACTCTTCTTTATTGACCAAACGAACGATTCGTCAGTCACTGCTGCTCACTCACAAACTCAAGATGACTCCACGTTGTGGCCGTTCCTCCAATCTCACGTAATCATCTTGTTACTTTTCACACTCGCAAACCTTCGAATTCTAAACTTCACGACTGTTCGACTCAAGTTTCCTAAGCGTCCTGAACGTTTCAAACTTCTGCCTCTATCTAGTTGGTGATTTGGATTTCTAACGATATCATGATTTTTAACCGTAACTTCCGCGTGGTATTTCACTAACACACCTAAATTTCCTCTCTCAAATACATTTGTGTATTTTAAAATTCATTCACTAGACAAATTCCAGGGCATATGTGTATCAGCTCAGTAGCGTACAAACAAATTCTGTTTTACTTTCCCAATAAGTGGTATAGATGGTTGGAGTATACAAGTTACAAAATACGTCGTATTATTAATCCCTACAAATAAGACGAGAAAGAAAGTACTTATGTAGAATCACTGTTATTACAAACACTGTTCAGTTCTCGCCATCAATGGAATTTAATGTTTAGTTTTATCACACATTTCCAGAATGCATCAGAATCTGACGGATTTCAACACTCTCCCTACCTCACCTACACCTACACTTCAACTCTTTCAGCTTCTCTGGATAGTATTCTAAGTGTGTGCGCTGAGAAATGCAGTCGAACAAAATGGATCGGACTTGGAGAAATATGATAGTGCACAAAGGTTCACCACGATGATAACAAAACCGAGTAACCAGTGGAAATGAGTCATTTACGGATATTTTTTTACTCAGAAACTTGAGAACGTACGAAGAGGACTAGAAGAAACAAAGAGAAGGTAATTTGGAAGATGTTGAGGCATTCTCACAACGCCTGTGGATGTGACCAATGGCTGACGCTCGAGCACTTTTCAGCGCTGAAGTGAATTTACTTTAAAACGTGCGTCAGAGGATTCCTTCAAATAAAGGTTAGTTTCATAAATGTGAGTCTACGTTAGATTGTGTTCTCTCCAGACTTCACCTGCACATTTGGTCTCTTTCAGTGGACCTTAAAGATGTAAAGTTTTGGCTAATTATTCCATGTATGGTTCCTCCACCACGTTACTACAGAAATATTGTATATTTAATGAAATCAGAGACATAAACCTAATACACGCAACTGTTTTAATATGAGATAAATCCTAAAAGAAATTTGATAATTTATTTTTTGTGATAAACAAGAGATAACCGAGTTCATGCAATACTAATTTCGCACGCTTAAGTCACTACATGAGAGAAGAAAATATCTCAAATTCTTCTGGACAGTGTTCTTATTAGATCCAGCTAGCATTCAGCGCAATTACCATGTGTGTCGCAGACTATCCAGCTGAAATAAATTAGACCGCGCGTGTCTGAGACGCAATAGAATGCCGCGTTCCGAGTCCTCAAACTCCAGCCGCAATGCTCTCCTCGACAGAAAATGGCGTCGGCGAAAGCGCGGGGAGGGGTGGGGGCGGCCGCAACGGCCTTGGAATCGTCTTCGTGGCTTTGGCTTTGGCTTTGGCGGGGCGCCGTCGCCGACGCCGTTTCGCTGCGTCGCATCGCGCGGCCAGTCGCCGCCGCCGCCCCGCCGCCGCCCCGCCGCCGCCGCCCCGCCGCCGCCGCCCCGCCGCCGCCCTGCCACCGCCCCGCCGCTGCCTTGCCGCCCCGCCGCCCGCTTGCCGCCGCCCGCTGCTGCCGCCGCCGCCGCCGCCGCCCCGCCGCCGCCCCCGCCCCGCCGCCGCCCCGCCGCCGCCCCGCCGCCGCCCCGTCGCCGCCCCGCCACCGCCCCGCCGCCGCCCCGCCGCCGCCGCCCCGCCGCCGCCGCCCCGCCGCCGCCCCGCAGCCACCACTACTGCCGCCGTCGCCGCCACCACCACATCCGCCACCAAACTGCATCCGCCGCCACCGCCACCGCCACCACCGCCGCCGCCACAACTGCCGCCTCCGCCACCGCTGCCGCCCCCACCGCCGTCCCCGCCGCCGCGTGCGTCGGTGGCTGCGAGCGCGCGCTCCCGGACGCGCGCCCCATTCACGCGCCCGCGCCGCCCCGCCCACGCCCAGGCCGCGCGTCCATTTAAGGCGGCCGCGGGCGTTCACTGCGCTCGCGCGCGCGCGCCTGCGTCACTCGACCGGCACGCCCACCCCCCGCCCCCCGCCCCGCCCCGCCCGGCCCCTGCGCAACGCCCGCCTACGTCACGACATGATCCGACGCCGGCCGCCTCTGCAAACAAGCCACGCGCCCCCACCCCATTCAGCAGATATCACCCACCGGCTTAGGTGACTCAGGGCATCCACTGCACAGACCGGGAGAGGTGGCTCAGTGCATCTGACTGGGAGGTCCTAGGTTCTCACTCCCCACGGCCGCAGGATTCTCGACACTAGCTTTTCAGCTAGGTCGAGTTCAGTCACTGTCTCGAGGAGAATTCTAGCGGCCGATAGCTCTGATCGGTAGTTTCCTTGGTTTCTCCGATTAACGCCAGGTGAATGCCGAAGCAGTAGACAAACAAACGGATCACGGATCGCGCGCGGTCTTGCTTTCCCATTCCTTATCCTATCCCCACTCCTTGCACACACACACACACTTACATGGACTACACTGCACTACTCTTAGAGCTTGTCTTGGTTGGGGTGCTGCCCCACTGGTGGGCGATATCTAGTTAGTATAAAACTCTGCAAGCTGAAGGGTAGGCCGGCGCCGAATTTCGCCATCCGGCGGGGGAAGATCACTGCCACTTCTCTTGATAAGAGCAGGCAGAACACTTACAGGACTAATGACCTTAGTAATTGACGCACTGGAAAAGAAACGCTTCACGGATTTCATGAACAATTTTATTCCAAGTAGATGAGATGACCCGGGCACCTGGGATAGCCAGCGCAGAGTACAGAGGCGATCTCGGTCCGCGTTGCAAGCTCCACTTGGCCCTGGCTTGTAACTCGCGGTTGTGGCATGGCGTGATTTCCCTCCGCCATGCGCCATCTTTCGAATCGTTTCCTTTCCATCCAGGACGGATGGATGTTGTGGCGTGGATGGGGTAGAATTTGAGGGGAAGGCTACGCGTTCCACCTCCGCGGTGTCGTTCCGCATAGCATGGAGGGGCAGGTCCAACCATCATGTGTCTCATCAACACGCATCCCCCCTACCATACAGTCATCACCAGTTAGCGTAGCCGAGATGGCCCTGCAGGTTCCCGCCAACATCGGCAGTTCCCTCTAAGGAAAAAACGGAAACGGGCATTCGAGGGAAACACGACAGCCGAGGAGGAAAAGAGCACCTACCCGTTTTTTTTCGTCTTCCTAACAAACTATATCGACTTCGCAAAAGAGAAAATGTATGTATTTTTGGGACAAAGTATTGAAATCTTTATAGAAATATTTTTGATGAAGAGACTTTTGCACATTATGACTGAAACAATAGTACATTATTGGTAACATAAATATCATTTATACAAATGTTAAAAATAATAAGAGAAAGTGTGAGCTATTCAGTATAATCACCTTCATATCGGTAAGTGGAAATGAGCAAATTAAGGTTTAAAAAACAGTGCAAAATCACATTTCCGCCTCAAGTTAACTTCAAGTTAAGAGCAGAAACAGAGGATTGTTGCATTTTGCCGTTATCAGACCCTCCCCCCCCCACACACACACAACACGCCTTTCTTTGCTCTATAAGATTTACATGGGAACAACTAGTGTGGAAATGAACACTAAGTTTTGAAATAAAAGTGGGGAAGTAGTAAATTATTGAGATTTACCTAACGTACGGAACGGTTAAATGAGATCGCCCTAATTGACGTGGCGTCACACCTTGCTTAAAGGGACGCACTGGACCTTAGTCAATAACACTCCATTCATATTCTGTTCGATTACTGACATGGTGAACCTTTGAAATAATAAATCGGGAATTTGGGAATTTCCTCCTAATCCTAACAATATCCAAATTCTACATTTCAGTAAACTTAAAACAGTTTCGGTATGTCACGCATACCCTATTTTTAAGTACATATGGAATGTGAAACATATGCTGAAAATATAAACAATTTTTGATGGTATGCGCCTTGAGAATTGGGCGCGGGAGGACCGGGGCTCCGCCAGAGGAAGGCAACCCGCAGCACACGAGTGTATCACACATTGCATTTCGAGTACGCATTTTCAGTATATCTGTTTCGATCTGATTTCCTCGTTTGGTGTTTCCGGGTGCGTCAACTGCTAATGTCACAAATCCCGTAAGTGTAATGCATGTTCCATGGCTGTCTGTGATCTTCCCCATCTGGATGCGTGATCCGGCGCCGACCTATACGTCCTCATGCTTTGTGTTGCGGGAGGTCCTCGCTAGGTACCTCCCACCAGCGTGGAGTTTCCGACGTAGTACTACGTATATAACAGCTAAGCAATAAATTCAAAATGTTCCCTGAAGGGGAAAAGGGGGAAATTCGTGAAGAAATTACTGGTTGATTGATCGCAAATGTGTGTTTAAATATACTTATCCGCGATGTATCCGAATGACAGGTGGAGAGCCGCGATCCGGATGACCCGTTGCGGGGTGAGCGGGTGCACATGGTTGGGGTGGGGCCGGGGAAACGTGACTGGGCGTGGCGGGGGGGGGGAGGCGCAGAGAGTGATGGCAGGGTGGGGAGAGCGGTGCGGAGTGGGTTGGGGATGGTAGAAGGACAATTACTTTCATTGTAAACTACAGTTCCGAGTCAATTTTTGTCTCATAGATGACTATGATAAATAAATAGCTAAACAACTTCGATCAGATTTTGCTTTTCAAACGAAACTTTCGCCCAGAAAAATGCAAAATATCGATTGTAAATAGCGGACACCATCCAACACAGATTTCAATTATTTTAATCTGGGTTCATTTTGATACGGATGAACAGAGTTATAATGCTTTTTTCCATACCTATGCTAATTAGCGGTTTATGTAATATTTACACAATTATTTATTAACAATTTCATTCGAAATCACAAAGTATTACATATCAAAACAAAGAAAACATTCTTTCATTTTTCCTAAATTATTTATCCCAATACAAGGTACCAATTCAACAAAACATGATTTCATCATTTGAATTCACACATCCACGTATAATAATCGGAATTGTAAATTATTTTAAAAAACCTTGAGATGTGATTTCTACACAATAAACGTAATTGTATATAATGACGTATACGTAATGTATAAGTAATTGTAACTACATGTAAATGAGCTACTTCAAGAAAAGAATTAGGCAATTTTAGCAATAGAAGAAAATAATGTAGTACATCAACAAATGAGTTCTACTCGTAGGTACTGATGAATTTTTGCTGTGTTGAGCTGTCAAGTGTGTTTCTCCTATTTTGAAATGCTATTCGGACGGCGCCTCTCGTTGATTAGGAGGGCATTTGGGCATTGTGCAACGCGGCCACCTGCGGGGTCTGTTTAAGAACCCCAAGCGCGCGGCAGGGGAGGGGAGAAGCGTTCGCCGTGCGTTTGGCCCGTGCGTGGTTTGCGCAAGGGTTGGGCGAGGGGGCGGGGCGGGGCGGGGGCGGCGGCGACGCGCGTATTCGAAGAAATAGGCCGCTGGGATTTGGAGCAGGGGCTCACGCTCTGCCCGCGCCACTCAGCTGGCGGGCGCAAGCTCTCCTCACACACACACACACACACACACACACACACACTCACACTCTCACACACACTCACACTCTCACACACACTCACACACACACTCACACACACACACTCCACACACACACGCACACACACGCACACACACACACGCGCGCACACACACTCACACACACTCACACACACACACTCACACACACACACACACTCTCCACACACACACTCACACTGCAACTTTCCAAAACGGTTTTCTCATCAAGACGCCTCCTCAAGACTCTCTCCTATTAAATATACGACAGCCTTCACTCAAAACAATCAGATCGAGTCGGTACTGACAAATAAAAGTATCAAGGTGTCAAATCGTCTTCCCGCGTCACAGAGGAAACAGCAATTAACGTTTTCATGCCGTTGCGTCATTTTTTACATCGGAATCACAACAGTTACACAAAATGCAATGATGTAGAAGAGGAGTGTGTGTAAGACTATATAATCTTTATAAAAATTTGGTACAACACTCTCTTGAACCGAGCCTTTCTTGAGTAAACTATCAATTTTTTAACTTCCTTCGCAATAGATCCCGCAAATTGGCGTTCAAGCTAAGCGAAATTCATTTTTTAAGGTATCCACACTTCCAAATTCAGAAGGAACTCCCTGTTCGCCGCCTCTGACATTGTCTACACCAACGTCCATTTAGTTTATCTTCTCACTACAACTGTTGGTGTTACAATACAATGTATATACGCGAGAATCATACTGTCTCTGTTGTATTTAAATATACGTCTAAAATGGACTAAAGTGGTGCAAAAATTACTACATCAAACAGCACTACGAAAGTAAAACATGTTTTAAGTGACAGTGATAACCTGTACATGTATGGGATATTTATTGTAAAACGAACTTCATTCAAGGCATAAGCTTTTAAGGTTGGAGGGTAGAAAAAACTATGAAATTGTTTTTATGACAATTAAAACATATTTCTACCTTTACCATTTCTAAACAATTAAAATATTAGTGCCAACTCGAGTCTCAAAATAAAAATTTGGCTTTAAAAGAAAAAATGTTTCATATAACATACTTATTTTGGTTTCAATTTTTGTAGGCGGTTGTATTTTTAAATATTTATTTGCTACCTGTTCAATTGCATTGCAATTTTTCAGGGAGTTGGATACATAACATAGAGGGAAGATGCTAGAATATATATGTGTGTTATAACTACCTTTAATTACGTAATTAAAAAACAATTATGAAAACCGAAAATACAAATAAAGCATAGTGGTTGTTAGTAGCGTAATTTATTTCTATCTCTGCTAGAATAAATAACAATCGGTTATTTTACGTTTAGTGCCTGTTTTGACAGAATGAACTGTAAATTTAAATTAATTTCTTCTTAGATTAACTAAATTCTTTGCACACAATTTCGAATTCGACAGTTATCCACATCTGCGAGGTATAAACAGTGATGAATTTATTTATTTATAGTATTAAAAGGAACTTGATAATGTTACGTTGTACTCCTGAAAAGATTAGAATTTGCTCTTTATAAGAATGTGCATCTAAAAGATTTTAATCGTCAATTTAATTTAATGAAATCTTATAACAAACTGTGGGTAGTGTGAGAGTGATGTAGCTATATATTGGTATTTCGAAGAGTTAGTACATAATTCGTAAAAAATTTCCTTAAAATTAATTTTTCATTGACAAACATAATCCATCCATCACTTTCAAATCTATCTGTATCAAGAAAGTTAAATAGTTTGAAGTTGAGATCATTAAAAGTGATCTGCCAAAATTAATACTTGTATTGAAATCGCTTCAAAAGAACGACGTAGAAATAACGCAGAAACATTCCAACATATTCGAAAAAATAATGAATGTGTATTTGTAGCCATAAATTATTATTAATTTCTCGAGAACTTTCAGACCTCCTTACTAAACTTTTCGTAGTTTAATAAATATTGAATTAAAGCCCAGAAACTTGGGGACAAACATAGAATATTCGTTTAGGAGGACGATCAAAAGCTCCAGTCACAATAGCGACGTGAACGATTCACTAATGAAATGACTTCTTAAAAGTAAATTGATAACAAAATGGAGATTATCTTCATCTCTACACAATATATTAAAAAATTTTGAATTCAATTGTTTCTCTACAATGTCAATAACAATATTAGTAAGAAATAAAATGAGTGGAAGAATACATTTTCATTAATTTATAATATCTATTATAGGTATTAGCATCATTATACCGATGAACAGCAAAAAACAGGTTCGGTTGAAGATTGCAAACCGAGGCCATAGCCAATATTTTCGTAATCAACCGATTTTGTACTTTTTGTAACACCATCTTTGGGTAAGAAAAATCATATAAACGAGGGGTCCTTATAGGTACCAAACAAGTTCAAAATTCCATATTTTGAAATATTTCACCAAGTTATTCCCTACAACTGGTGCTATCTGCTTGGAGATTTCCTTTCATTATCAAACACATTGAACGATACAAGATGGGGGAAATATCATTAATTCAATACTACGCACGTCTACGCTATGAAGCTTTTGATGCCTCCTGAAAAAATTTGAATTTGAATTAGTTCGGTTATTATAAGAAACCCTTCAAACGAGAAATATAATTTTTTGGATAAGCATACTCATATTCCATCCTTATAACCAACTCATTTGCTTCGATTGTTCTTAACCGACACCGGCGGTTAAAAGTTGTTATTCGTTACTCTGGATACGTATATTCGTCAATATCATTATAGTATTGCTCTCAACGAACACATGATCGATCTCACCAGAAACTTGGCCATTACATACGTATTTTCTCCTAGAATTTTCTAAGGATGCTAACATTCAACATATGTAGTTGGAAAGGCAACCATCGGCAATACTGCATTAATATACAGTTAATTAAAGAAGTAGAAAATATAAATTTTTGCGTTATTTTCGTGTTTAAATGTGAGATAATTTTGTAATAGTAGAGCTCTATAAGAATAATTTTCTTTTTCATTATTTTAGTTGAAATAAAGGTCTGATCTCAACAAAAATGTGTATTAATTCAACTCAGGTTGTTTATAATTGTAGTTTGAAATATTAAATACTCGTTAAAACCACTTCAGTCTAAGAAACATGATCGACGTTGAACTTTACCGCCATTTCTAATTAATCTCCAACCAAGTATTTGACTTGAAATTCGTCCGTAGTGAAAACCCGGCTGAATTGGTCAATCAAGACGTGACTATACATGTTTGGTGGATTAGCCTATCAAAGCATGACTATATATGTAATTATACGAAATTGGAGCAAAAGTGTTCTTCCACAAATTTGTGATGAATCAGTGGAATCCATCATTCTCAGCCGCCATCAAATTAATGAGGCCGCTCTCGCAGTATCCCTCGGCCACCGACAATGGACTCTCCCACGCCAGTGGCGTAATTTTTCATCCTATGACTGCCACGTCTCGCCGTGAGAGGCGTGGGCTCGAAGCTCCCGTCGAGTCCCTCAGATTACGCTGCGATCGACTCCGCCTCCCCGTGCCGCGTCCTCTGCCAAAGGAACTCATCCTCCCAGCTCGCACTTCCCGTCCGGCGGCGAATCTGCAAGCGCGGCACGGCTTGCGGCGGGGCGTGGGGCGGGGCGTGGGGCGGGCGGGGCGGGGCGGGGCGCGGGGCGACGGCGTGCTCCGCTGCTCCTGAACCTCACACGCCCGCGAGCCTGGCTTTCCCAGCGACTGGGGAGGGAGAGGAAACTCCCGAGGGAACTTTTCTGCAAAGTTGCGTCGAAGAACTTCGCCATCGTTTTTTTTTTTTCTTTGTTAGAAAAGAAAATTTGACTTTGCTTATATTGCATTTTACTACGAATTTAAAATGATATTCTTAATACAGATTCATTTATATTATCTTTTTTAATAGACAATGTAGTACAAATCAAATAGTTAAAAAACAGATAATATAAACCATACGCAGCAAAAATCACTAAGAATGTAAATCATTGGAAGATATAAGAAAAGTGTTTCTTTTCAAGAAAATGTTTCATTAATATTAATATTTTCGAACTCGATTAAAGTGTTAAATTAAAATTTTTATACATAAGTATTCTTCGTGATAAAGTGTTATTGCACTGACTTCAGAAAAGTTAACCTGCATTATTTTTAAAAAAATCATTTATGCCTATTTACTATAATGACAACAGGAGTCACTTTTACATGAATATTTCACTACATAGGTTTAATATGTTTATTAATGAATAGTAGACCAATATTAAAATAATTATAATATCATCATGAACAGTATTTTGTAAAACAAAAACTAAAATACATAATTCTTTTATTTCGTGACTGAAAATTTTCGAGAAGTAGATGTTTTACTTCGATTATGAAATGATTTAAGAAAAATTAAGCGTAACTAAATTACATATACCGAAGAAACCATTTTCCTAGTAATATTCCGTATTATTAATCATCAATAGTCATGTTCGGAGTATTTTTATCAATAAATTTATTGTTTTAATTATTTGTATAAATAAAATATAAAACTAATATTTTGATGCCATATTTGTTTTCTTAACGTGTGGGAGTGTTATGATGACAGTAAAGTAATGTAAATTTTTACAAATCTCTGTGTAATCACAAGGTTATAGAAAAATGAAAGACCTTAGAGAAATCTTTAGAACTAATTATCACGAAAACAAGTACATTCATTTAAACGAGATGGTCATGCTTTTACTTCATATCTCACACAAAAATATATCCTTATGGCCTTCAGAATATTGGTACGTCGTGAAACCTGATTACAATTTTTTTTCCAGAAATAATGCTATGTCATGAAAATTTGTATAAAATTTGCGAAACAAATCAAAAAGTTTTTATATCAGTTTTCTCTATTCAGAAATGAACTACAAGTTGTGAAAAGGACACGATGTACTAATTATATTACCCTATTTATTACACGAAGCAAAAATATTTTGCTTTAATACGAACATGACAAACGGGAGATTGTGGTCACGAAATCCGAACGGGAGTGCCTTGACGAAAGATTGACTCCACCCCAGGCCCCGCAAAATATCGAAACGACAACCGGCAAAAGGTGACGTGCTCCCAGGGTCCGCAGATCAAGGGTGAAGGTTCACAGAGTAGCAAGCAGCATTTAACAGTGCGAGTGGAGATGATTTGCGCGATATCGATCAGGTGGCGTCCGAAACGAGGCAGGGGCTGGGGCGGGCCGCCGGCTGGAGTGGTCGCCGCCGCCACGCGCCGCCGAACGCCCGCCGCCGTGCGTGGGGCCGCCGCCGCGGCGCCTGGGGCGGGGGGCGGGGGGCGCCTCGGAGGCTGGAGCCGAGGCGCGCGCGAGGCGGCGCGATCAATTGCGTTCCGCGAAGCGGGCGCGGTCGCCGCCGGCGGAGGCGGCGGCGGCGGCGGGGCGCACTCACCCAGAGACATGAGGCCGCTGTTGAGCATGGAGAGCTTGATGGCGGCCGGGATGGAGACGAGCGACGTGGAGCCCGGGCCGCGCGCCAGGTACTTCTTCTTCTTGGGCTTGTCGAGGTCCTGGCAGCGCGTGGAGGAGCGCGAGCGGTGCTTGCGGTGGCGGTGCGACGCGCCCGTGGCCCCCGTGGCGGCGCTGGTCGCGCCCGACACCACGGTGGCCGCGCCGCCCGTCGCGGCCGTCGTCGCCGTGCGCACCGACAGCTTGGCGGCGTTGGCGGCAGCGTCCGGGGAAGAAGCTCCGCCTGCCCTCCGGCTGCCCTCCCGCTGCCCTGCGGCTGCCCTCGACGCTCGCCCGCCCGCCCGCGCTGCGACGCTGCTCGCCCGCGCCGCGCCCGCTCGCCACTGGCGCTCGCCCCGCCTCGCCTCGCCTCGCCTCGCCGCCGCCCCGCGCCGCCGCCCGCGGCGCCACCGGCGCTCCCGCCCCCCCGCCCCCACCCCCCGCAGCCCCGCCCCGCCCCGCGCGCACGGCGAGATTCGCAGGCGTTCAAACACGCCGTCGCTTATTCACTACGCAGGCTGCGTTTAAAATGCCACACTTGATGTCGGGCCCTGCCCTACTCCACTTCCTATAAGAACGAGCAAAATTCATGATTCGCCTAAACGTTTTCTTGAGCTAAAATAGAGAGAAATTTCTTATCTTTCTTCTTCTTTATTTCCGTTCTTCTTGTTTCTTCTTCTCCTCCTTCTTTCTTCTTCCGATTTTATTCTTTTCATTTCTTCGTCTCTCGTTTTCTTCTTTCTCCTCATTTTCCTCTTCTTTCTTCTCCTCACTCTTCTCTTCCATCTCCCCTTCCTCCTTCTCGTCGTATACGCTAATGATACTGTGGCATGACTACTGCGGGAGTCACAAAACGAAAACGAGTAAGGAATCAACGTCAAGCGGGTTGCCTCATAAAAATTAGCAAGCGAAGGCGATTCGCGTTTCTGAGCTTTAGCTCAGATTATAAATCGATTTTGATTCACTGTTACAAGAATTTTCTAAGCATCTTGACAACTTTTTCTCTCTAAAAAGCACTCGTTTATAAAGCGTATTAATGGCTTATTCTATTATTTTCCTTTAAATGTATTTTTTGCTTAAGTATTAAGAAAGGCAAAGAGTCCGAATGACTGGTGACGTAAACGTAGTACCTGAGCCAACACCCGGGCAAATAGAGCCACTAGAAGGAAATTTTAGCAAGTACGAAAGCATTTGTCTCTCACATGTTTCAGTGGTAACTTTGAAGTGATTTTTCAGCTTTTGACTTCTTTATTTTATTTATTTTCAAGATACAGAACAATAGCGAGCTGTATGTATGACTGTTTAACAGTTCCACGCAACGCTCAATGATTTCAAAATTCAGATCTAGAGATGAACATTGTGCATCATTTTCATCCCAACTGCAATTAAGATATCACTCGAATATCGAATGGCAACAAACTGGCAAAGCTTACTGGCAAAGATTTCTGACAAAACCTACGAGCAACTGTTTCTTGCAAGGAACATATAACTCATTTAGTTCTTCAGAGAGTTATGAAACAACAAGTATTATGACTAACATGCGTATCTATTTCTTCTTAAGTACGAAAGAAGTAATGTGCAACATTATAATTATAAGAAAAGACAAGATTATTTCGAAGGTTTTTGAATGTTTTAATTTTGAATGTGTATTTAATTATCTATATGGTTTTATTTGATTGTGCCCGTTCATACTCTCTAATACTCGAATGTCGTGCATGGTTGCATAACTATGCCGTTTTCAACAACATTTATTTAATACACTGTAATAGGAATAAATTTATGTTTGGGGTAATAAAAACCAAACCATATTAATTATTAGTTTTTTATTTTAATGTTCTCGTTCATTGTTTCTATTATTATATTTGACGATCTGGCATGGATGGGTAACTTAGAATCAGTTTTTAACAATATTTATTTAATAAACGGCATTAGTAATAATTTTCTTTTGGGGTTGTAAATTAGTATGAATGTATATTAATTATCTATTGGGTTTTGTTTGTTCCCGTTCGTACTCTAATACTCTACTACTACTATATAATACTCGAGTGCCGTGCGTGTTTGCCTAACTATGCCGTTTTTAACAATATTTATTGAATAAATGGCAACTGTAATACATTTAATTTATTGGTAATAAAATAGTAATATCCGAGTACTAATTATATTCGTATTATTTTGAATTGATTGTGCCCATTTGTTGAATTGGGTTGTACCAGCTTAACAGTCACACCAGCACAACCACTTTTATTTCATAAGAGTAATAAACTTACTTTTGGGGTAATAAATTAGTAATAAATGGGTTCAAAATATTCCATTTGGTTTGATGTGATTGTGCTATAGTGGTTGTATCTCCTGATTGTAGTAACTGATTCTCCATTAGTGTTGTTTACTGGTCCGTACCTTCTTCTCATTGTTTTTCTTTAAAATATTAAAAATATTTGAATATCGTACTGTTTCATCGTCCTTGAGACAGCTGCATATAGGTCGATTAATTGCTTGTTTTTTCTTCCAAGTCAGTTTCGCTCCTTTAAGCTACGCACGCACTGGGTCGGTACGCCACGGACGGACGGGACCGGACGGGTGGGAGCGGACGGACGGGACCGGATGGGACAGGACGGTTTCTGCGCGGGTCGCGCGCACTAGGCCTGGACGACACGGACGGACGGGACTATACGCACACTTCGGACAATTTCCGAGTCAGTTTGGCTTCTCGCTCCGTGTCTTTTATTGTGCGGGACGACTCCATAATTTAAGTAAAGAAGCAATCGCATTGTGTTCATTTTTAATAGCGAAAGAAGAAAAAGAGGCGAGGAGTCGAGGAAGTCTATATTCTCTTCTCTTCTAATCGGGATGAGAATGAGAAAAGGAGAATTTTACGTATTGTATCTCCACCTGGTGCAAGATGAAACGTTATTTCAGTACTTCTGGATGTCTGTCGATAAATTTGAAGCCTAAGTGGATATTTTGAAAAATATATTATATAAATAAGTATTTTGATAAATACTGTAATTGTGTAGAACTTAATTGAACTAAGAGACAGAATCATAATTGCACTACTTTATTTAGAAACTTAGGAAAATAATCAGCTCAGATAGACACAATAATTTACGCTAAGCAGATGCCTACAAATAATTTACATTAATTAATGAACTAATGTGTCATTCCAAAACATTCCATAATTTATTCACCCTGCACATATGTTCTATGTTTCATTAATACTGCACGGCTTCTCATGAATATCTAGTATTTTAAATTTGGCACATGTAGCTCATTGATGCCGACCTGGATGGGCGAGGTGGTTAAGAGCGAGTACCGACTCAGCGCTTCGGTCCGAAGGGCCGCGGGTTCGAGTCCCGCCTTGGGCATGGCTGTTTGTCCCTAGACGTTGTGTGTGTTGTCGCGGAGGGCCTCGCGTTCTGCTGACCCCAGATCAGAGGAACCCGCAAGTGTTTGTCTAGTGTATGGTCGAATATGCGTCCCTTCGGGACGTAAAGTGCAACCGGCTGTCGGCTGGATAAAAGCCCTAAGAAAAAAAAGCTCATTGATTTAGATACTCTAGATAACCAATTAAAACACACTTGTTAGCAAAGTAATAAAAGTTAATATCTCATTAACTTTTATTAGTATTTATATTGTTATTATATTTATGTATTATAATAATTAAATAATATAATAATAAAAAATAATAATAATTAAAAAAGTTAATAATATATAAATAAATATTAAAATATTTATTTATATATTACATTTATTACTAACGAGATAATTCTGGATCGATATGATTACATTGAACCCATTTATGTTCGCTCCTCAAGCTTCACACAACCTCACACTGAAACGGCGGAATGGTCGTCCCGGCCGTGTCGTTGACGTCATTGGCGCGTCGGAATGTCTAGCACAACTTCGGACGTTTTGCAAACGGCAGAAGGTGCGGATCGTCCCGTCCCGACTCTAACGACTTAGTGCGTGCACCCTTGCGGGAAGCTTTGCAATGATGTTTTTAAAAAAACGTCCACCCCGTCTGTTCAAGCCATACCGTCCCATCATACGCGAAGTTTAAATAACAGCTTGTTACTGAATAGACCCTTACGTTTCTTTTTTCTCTATTTCCTGGTGATTTTCTTTCTCAGATTTCTTTGTCTCTTGTATTTCTTCTCTTTAACTTAGGGTCAAAGGAGCTAACGAGTCTGACGGCCTTATATTGCATTTTATCAATTGTAATACCCTCGATTTTATGTGCATCTGCTTCACACTTCATACATTTAGTTTTCTGATTATTAATTTGAAACTCATATTGTACTTGTGTCGATATTTCTTCAATGCTTGGCTTCGCAATGCTGTTGTAAGCAAAATATCTGCATGTGCCGAACACCTTTTCAGTCTTGCGGTTATATCACCTTTCAGATCAATTTGGACTAAAATTACATCTATTTAATTCAAGACTGGATTGCAAACAGTGGACCTCCTTGTTCGTCCACAAATTCGACTTGGAATTCATCACTCAATTAGGTGCTTACACGTATTCTGGATTTCGTTTATGATAGGAAATTCTTATTACATTTATTATTTTATTCTGCACTAGCGTCTACCCGGCGCTTTACTGCCGCAGAAGATATAAATGTAGAAATATGTTTGAAATTTGAAAGAGTTAACTTGTTCTTTATTCTTATTTAAGAGTTATCTTATCTCATTTTCTCTCACCCTCTCTGTCTCTTTTCCCTCTCTCTCTTTTTTCCTACTTCCCTCTCTCTTTCTCCCTCCTCCTCCCTCTCTCTTTCTCCCTCCTCCCTCTCTCTTTCTCCCTCCCTCTTTCTCCCTCCCACTTTCTCCCTCTCTCTTTCACTATCTTTCTTCCTCTCTTATCCTCCCTCTTTCCCCCTCAGCGTTCTTTCTCTCCCTTCTCCTTCTATCTTTCTCCCTACTTTGCCTCCTTCTTTCCCCTCTCCCTCTTTTGTTATCCCTCCCTCTTTTCTTTATCTCCTTATTTTTCTCCCTTTCTCATCTCACTCTCTTTTCCCTCTTTTCTCTCCTTCTTCCCTCTCTCTCTCTCTCTCTTCCAGTATTTCCTCCTTTTTCTCTTCCTCTCTCTCTCTCTTTCCCCCTCTCTTTCTCCCTCTCTTTCTCTTTCCCTTTCCCTCGCTTTCCTTCTCTTTCCCTCTCTCTATATTTCCCTCTCCCTCTTTCCGTGTCTCCCTCGTTTCCCTCTCTCTTTCCTTCTCTCTTTTACCCCTCTCTTTTACCTCTCTTTCTTTTTTCCTCTCTTTCTTTTTCCCTCTCTTTCTTTTTCCCTCTCTTTCTTTTTCCCTCTCTTTCTTTTTCCCTCTCTTTATTTTTCCCTCTCTCTTTCTCTCTCTCTTTCCCTCTCCCTTTCCCCCTCTCTCTTTATCTCTCTCTTTCTTTCCATCTCTCTCTTTCGCTCTCTTTTTCCCGTCTCTTTATCTCCTTTTCTCTCTCTCTTTTCCTCTCTCTCTCTTTCCCACTCGCTTTCCCCTCTCTCTTTCCCTCTTCTTTTCCATATCTCTTTCCCTTTCCTCCTCTTTTTCTTACTTTCCTCTCTCTCTCTTCCTCCTATCTTTCACTCTCTTATTCCCTCTCTCCGCTTTTTTCTCCCTTTTCCCTCTCTCTTCCCTCCCTCTTTTATCCTCCCTCTCATTTTTCTCTTTCCTTCTCTTTTTCCCTCTTTCCTTCCCTTTTCCCTCTTGTCTGTGCATCTTGTGCCACTCGCTCCTCCTGACCTCCTCGTCCTTTTCTCACGTCATACGCCAACGCTCAGCAACAATGAAGTTCAGATGTTTGGAAATTGCATTTAAATAATGTGTCATCTTGTGCTGTAGCCCCATCTAATGAAGTTACAATAATTTCTCTACGCCTACATCCTTCCTACAAATGCAAGCAATAAGTTTACCAAATTTTATCGCAATCGGTGAACGGTACGGCCACAGACTTCTTTTCTCTATGTTACGGCTATGCATACACTGCGACACTACCGCATCGCTGCTGGCCTCTGGCGGAATGTATTAGGAACCTGTCTCCTAGTGACAGGCGAAAAATAATGATCGTGGCGCATCTACCAGCATTAAATTATTTATTTTCTGCATTTGCGTTGAATTAATATTTACTAAACTTTGCAAGGACACCGCGTCAAATCCTGAAGAAGAGCCTGTAAATTTTTCGTATCAATTCGTACACTCCTTTTTGTGGAATCGATGTCGATTACATATCATTTAATTCACTTTCATTAGTATAGATTAGGAATTTTCTCAACTACGCAATGATTGCATTTCACAGTCAAAGGCTTGTTCAAAATTATTAAACATGCTATGCACTCCTTAGCAACCAACGTTTCTCTATCTCTAATTGGTTGCTCTTTGTGCTCGTGTGGTGCTTACGTGAGGTGGCGCACAGCTGCACCCTGTCCGCCGTCCTCTGATGGTTTTATGGCCTGGTCTTAGGGATGAACTGGCGCTCTGCTGCTGAGTTACTTAATGTGACTGTTCCGGCGTCAATCTGAACACTCCCGAAGACAAGGGTCGATGCAGGGTGGTCGGAGGGTTTCTGCCGCTCGAAGTGGGCCCCAGAGACGCGCCCTTTTGTGAAGGTGGGGGTGGCCCGGGAGTGCCCACGTGCTGAAACACACGTGGCTGTAGCTAATTGTTGTGAACAGCGCTCCGCTCTGGGTTCTCTCTCGCAGGGGTCACGACAGGCAGGAGTTGGTGAGACTCATTGCAATGTGTGTGTGTGTATATATATATATATATATATATATATATATATATATATATATATATATATATATATATGACTGTTTTGAGAAAAAATAGAAGACAACGGCTTAACGAAAAGTTAGTTTTCGATGCAAGGACAACATAGGAGCCAACAAAACTGTTTATAAAATGGGATTAGGGAAGCCAAAAACCCCATTAACACCCCATTTTTGCCTTTTTCGCTAGATTTTAGAAAATAATGAATAAATATTATTAAGGTTTTTTTAATCCACGGATTTTTTATTGAGGTGGTACCCACGTTACCCGCAACAATTTTATGATCATCAAACATTGCATATTTGACTAAAAAATTGTAACACATTTGCCCGAATATGGCCAATTTTTCGTTAAAAACATAGATATAAACACTTTGCAAATGGACATAACTCCGTCAATTTTTAATCAAAATACTTTTAATTTAGATAAGATTAAATCTTTAAATCTACTTTTTAAGAAGTTTGTATTAACACAATTAAGCAAGCAGCATAAGGCGCCTCAGATTTATAAAACTAACAATTTTTCACATTAATTGTTCATCTTAGTTGTTACTTCTATTTAGATTAAATATTTATACTTTTATGTTACGAACTTAATAAGTATGATGCTTTAAATTGTGTATATGAAGTTCAATTATTCTATTCACTTCAGTCCTGGCGTACACAATATTTGTACAAACGATACATATTATAAGTACTGTATAAAATAATTTTGACTTCTGCATTTCAATTTTGCGCTGGATATAACGCCAACCCTTTCCTAGGGCTTTACAAAACACTCTGATGACAACTCTGTGAACGAGATTATTTGGCGTGAACACATAAGTGAGAAGGAGAATCTCACAAAGGCATCACTTGTTGAAGTAGTAGCACTATCTGTAAAATTTTGTGTCAAACATAAGCAATTTTTATTTTCTTTAATCCATTTTCTCTTCACGGCACAAAATCTTTTGATGAAATTGAGACCTTCGATAGCATAAAGGACGCTTAAGAGAATGGTGGTCTCATGTTCGTTGAAATGTCTGATTTCGCCAAAATTTTAAACAATTAAAAATTTTTCGTGAGAGAACGTTACGTAATCTCGCGCCGGAAACGGCGAATTTTCGACAGAAAAACTCTTATTACCGGGCCCTGGTATCGAAAAAATGGATAAATCATGTTGCTAAATATAGTAAAAAATTCCACAGGTGGTGTAGCCAGAATCCATGATTTGTGGGTCCTTGATAGCGAAATCCATAGTCAGTAGAACGTCCGTCGGTCTGTCTAACCGTCTGTCGCGTCTGCGATCAACGCTAGAGCCTAAACCGTTCTGCCAATTTCCTTCAAAATTGATATTCCCCAATCGATCTGAAAGAACTCGAGCCTTTGGGAGTTTCAAATGGATATTTTGATTCATGAGGGTACTTTACATGAAGCCTCAAAAACATTCTCGAAATTTTCTCAATAAAGGCAACCAATTGTTTGATCAAACTTTGTCTGCGGATAGCGTAAAGAACACTTAAGAGATTGGTGTAGATCTCATGTACATTTAAAGTTAAGATTTTTTTAAAATTGCAAAAGTACGATTATTTTGTGGCACCTTCCTACAACTATAATACTGAAGATATATGTTTTTTCAGTAATGAAATCGTTTCCTTAGAGACGGATCTTTAAATACGTTCATGTTAAATTTTTTGAAATTACGAGAATTTTTCGTGTAATTTGGCTCGAAATATAGGCAATTCAATTTTTTTTCTTAAAAAACACTCCAATTTTTTCTTTATTTTCTTTTCCACGGATAGAAGAAGATATGCTTAAAAGAAAGACGCAAGTTTTATTTTTGTTGAACTTCCTAAATTTTCTAAAATTGCAAATATATAAATAATGCGTGAAAGTATGAGCTGTTGAAGCATACTAGTTTCGTGTTTGGAGTGGGAAAGACAGTAGAAAGCTTCTCGATTCACCCATCACTGCCGCAAGCGGAGCTCAAACACATGGGTGGATTGTCAATTTGTCCTTTACTGAAAACATTTTCTGATTACTACTAAAATGTCATAATTTTCAAGTGACCACAACTGGAACAAAATCAGAGTTTGGAAATTAATTAATGTAGAGGTGATTCAGGATGGCATACACTTTCTTGTATTAGGTAGGTTTTCTAATCCCTTCAGTGTGAGTTAGCATCTCGGTACTGCCTCTTAACAGCTGCTACCTTTCAGCGCCTAAAACTCATTTTTTTCACATTTTCATTATTTTTCGGCCTCCTAATAATCAAAATGAACTATGACTAAGAATATTATAGTAGTAAAACTTGATCTGATACGGAAATTTTCATTTTAAAAACTGGGACCAGTTTTTGAGAAACGTTTGAGCTTTTTCTTAAAATGCGCAATTTTCAACTAATTTTTACACAAAACTTTTCAGTTTTCGAGACAAAGCATTCGAAAAATTACACAAAAACTATTAATATTTTCGAGAAAATGTACATTAAATTAATTAAAGAACTAATTGTTAACAACAAATTTTATTTTTTTAAATCTATCTTTAATAAGTTGTCCTAAGTGTAGTTGTCCAAAAAACAAACTTTTTCAATATTCGGAATCAAGCGTAAAAACCGGTCTTAAGCCATCTTTATAAGAATATTTCACTCTATTTTAGCAATAAATTTAAATTAAAAACTTGGGAGAAAATTTTTAAAATGTCGTTGTGACTCCATGTAAAATATCAAAATATCCGTTTCAAATTCAAGATGTCGCGACATCAGCCAGATCGCTCTGGAGAGGTCAATTTTGATAAAAACCCTACCCATGGTTTCGTCGCGACCGGCGGTTTACGCACAGAGGATTCCCCGCAGGGGAGGATCGCGACGGCGTAGGCGGTCACGCTCTCTGGTGGAGAGTTGCAGACGTCCACCCTGACCCTACGCTTCACGGCGCAACTCATGTCGCATCGTTAGCTTCACGATGGAGGCTGTGAGGAGGCACTTGCCAAGCCTCGTGTTGCCGGGCTTCCCCGGTAACCCATCAGTTGGGCCCGTGGCGCCGACCTTTAGGTTGGATCGGGCGAAGGACTTTCTTAGGAATGCTCCGGATCCCACGTAGAGAAGTCCAGACGGTGACAACGAACCCCGCCCCCGGCCAAGTGGCCTAGGTTCTGGTGGCACTCCCGTCAATAGTCTCTAGATGGAGGCAGTGAGGAAACGGGAAATGAGCCCCGAGGCGCCCGGACCTTAGTTCGGGTGGCCTCTTGGTGGGCTCTCGGTTTCGTCATGGCAGTGGTAATTTTTGTTAATTTTGTTGTAATTGTGTTTTTGTTAATTTTGTTGTAATTTTGAGAAAACTACAAAAAGTTATTGCATACTATTTGTGCTTTTATCCTACTATATAGGAGAGACCACGTTTTGGTGGCATTTTGTTTCCTATATCGTCCAGCTTCCATAAGCCCTAGCTTTGCGTCACGTGTTCATTACAACTTAACGAACTTCCCACAGAAGTCAGAGCCCGATCACTGTGTATCAAACACTGTATCGATGGTAAAAATGTGATCTCAAATGTGTTTTAGAGCACATAGAGTAATATTTTCGTTGTTCATTGATTAACTTCTGTAATATTGGGAAGGAAAGATTTTGCTTCCCTCTCTTTTTCAGCTTAAACCTTATACCAAGCTCTACTTTCGAGTATCAGTGTTTTTGTTTTTGTTTTTAGTTCTCTTGTCGCATCTGTGCCCATCTTTCATAAAACAATTTCTGGGCAGATTGGCACTTTTCAAATAAAACCCTCCATCTCCACAAAATAAAACAACTTTTTGATGTTTTTATTCACACGCAGAGTAAAGCACTAGCAGTACCCATACTTAAGAACATTTTGGCAGTTTTGCAGTTTTCGCAATATTCATTTTCTATAATACTAAATGTGTGTGATGTGAAGTGATGTGAAACTCTATGGGCATTTCGTCTTTCTGAATTTATCCCTTGCTTATAAATGGCAATTTTTTCATTTATTCTAGTTTTGATTAATTTATTTTCAAACCCTGATTTTGTTCTAGAAGTGGCCACATAAAAATTTCAAATTGCAAAATTGCAGTCACAAAAACCTAACCAGAAGTAAGGTTGGTTTGTCATTATCTTGTTGTAATGACTTTTAACGACTAAAATTTCATCAGTAAAACTTTAACGAATAAATAATAATGATAAGGTAGAACGATATATGTAGTTTCCATTGATATACTCAAACTTGTGAAAACTAAATCGGGATAGCGTAAACAAATTAAAAATACCAACTGGTGCATGCAGCCCCGATCTCCCTAAAGATAATATGAAGTTCGTGAACAGGAGCGCGCTTTAACTCAATGCAGAAATGCAAGGAAACTTTTTTCTTCATTTAATTACTTTCGTTCATAAGTACCTAAGACCTATGCATAGTTTTACATAACGATCGACATAATGATTTAAAGAGGCTCGTTTAATCTCAATAATGATATCGTAACCGTCGCTGCCTTCCAGAACAAAGTGATCTTAAAAAAGTAGAGTTCATTTCTCGCACCAAAATTACGTGGTACGTGATCAGTGTGCAATTAAATAATTTAGTTACCATTGTTTCTTCTCAAACTTCCCAAAACACATCCATTATTGTTTTCGCAAACAAGCACTCATTATATTTGCTTCATTCATTCTCAATAAAAAACCTATAACGTATTAAATGCCAATGACCCTATTGAAGATTTTCTACGAAATGAGATTTTCTATTCAGAAATATTTCTCGAATCCGAAATGCAGAATTCAACATTTATATAGAAGCTTGGTTTCATAAATTTACTTCCTCAGATCGTTTTATTAATCCCTATTACATATTTCCTGAATTCACGACCAAAGGTGTTAGGTGTCGACCCATCGGTTCCCAGTATTTTGAACGACCTGGTCTTTCGAACAAATTCTCACAGCTTGTGAAACAAATCCCAGAAATCCGATGATTATGGCAAACAACCTGGGTTTTACACGCTGCATTCGGGTAACTTCAATATCCAAACTCTACAAGTAATGAACAATTTAAGTATTTAAGAATTTTATTTTACTCTGCCTCCTTGATTTCGACTTTCTGATTATGGTTCGGCAACATTTGCAAGAGGAAAAGTTTTTTCTGCAAACCGTGAATAACAATATCCAAGTTGTTTGCTGCCATCGTTGGATCAGTATAAATTAGTTGGTCACAGAGTACTGTGCAATGTACAATAGAAATCAGATTTAATTGGTGTTCGTAACACATTGAGCACGAGGGAGTAACAAATGTGTCTAGAGGATAACTATAGATATCATTACTTTCAGGAATTCGGACATTGCTAGAATAGCTGGGACGATATGATCAATTCATCTTATATGATCAGTTTCTACCTGATGCTGAAAAATATTATATTTATCACTCTGGTAAATTTTGAGAAACGTATTTCAAAAATGTGTTCTCAATGCCTGACCTTGAGTAGCTATTATCCGTTCTTCCTGTTCTGACTTCATTCTTCCCATTTTAGATCACTTAACTGATTGGTCTTTGTTGATGAGTATCTTGTCTATTATTTTTTCTTTCTCGCCTTAGTACGTACTTTTGTCCAAAAGAGAACGTATTGTAATGCTTATAGCTTTTGTGGATCATTGTTACAAAAAAAATTGATTGACGGTAAAGCGTCTGTCCGACCGTCCATCCATCCGTCAACAACGCTACCGTCTAAATCGCTCGGTCGATTTTCGCCAAAATTGATATCTCCCATTGATCTGCACGAATTCAAGCCCCCCTGTTTTTGAAATGCATATTTTAATGTTTGTGGATACTTTACAACAAACCTCAACATTTTCCAAATTTTCTCCATAAAGACTCCAAATTTTGTATTATTTTTTTTCTTCGGATGGCGCAAAGGGCGCTTTAAAAAATGTCACAGGCCCCATTTTCAATGAAATATCTGAATTTCTAAAATTGCAAAAGTTCTAATATTTTTCGGCACCTTCCTACAAGTTGAATATTGAACATAAATATTTTTTCCATAACAAAATTGATTCCTAAAAGACATCGTTAAATGAGGTCAAATACAACTTTTCGAAAAACGAGTAATTTGTACGGCATAAAGGCAAATTTGTTAACAATTATTTTATCATTATGAATGTTCCAGATCGTATACTTGCTGTAAACGAAACAAGAACTACAACACAAGGTTCTTCTCTCACAACTTCCCCGCATCAAGCGTCGTACGTCATTTACCACGATGCCTTTGACCTGGAGTGCAGCTAAGCAAAACGGAATAGGATCTAATTATTACCAACTAGTGTTTGTGAGACGGAATGAAATATTGTACAATACATTCGTGTATAAGTAAGGTTGGTACCGGTTTGATTATTTATGTATATTCTTGAGATTCTATGTATAATGATATTTGTGTGTTAGTCTCATATATTTATGTTTTTGATATTGTTACATTATTGGCTATATGTTATTGTTATGTTATATGTTATTAGCTTATGTTATTGTTATATTATTAGTTATATTATTATTTTTCCCTCTTTATTCATTCAAAATTCAAGTAGTATATGACTTAGTGTAGGGATTCACTTCTCCCCATAGCACGTCATACGCAGTTTAACTGTTTTTTACGTAAAATAAATAAATAAAAAATAAATAGCCCTGAAGATGAAATTAAATAATCCTAAACATTCGCAAACGAATGATTCAGGGTTTTTAATTTGTACTTCAACCAAATCACATGATCCGGAACAACTATAATTTACTTACATGGTCGTGAATCTACAATAATTAATTCTTTTCTCAACAACGGCTCCAAATATTTTTCTTCAAATTTTTTCCTCGGATAGCGAATTGCACGATTAAATAAGGCGCAGGTCCAATGTTCGGCAAACACTATTTTTGAAAATTGCTATTGCCAAATTGACATTGTAATACCACAATATTCATGATAAAGTTTTTTTAAGGAATTTGTTTTCTAAAGGTTCTTGAAACAAAATAAATGAAATTCTATGAATTTTTGAAAATTGTAAATGCAAATGTTCAACTTCCCTTTAGAGCAGCGATTCCCAACTGGTGTGTCTCGGCATACTGGTGTTCCGCGAGGCCTCCGTATAGTAAGTGTGCCGCAAAATGTCAATTTATTAATTGTTTTTATTTTTTACTGGCACGTTATTGGTTATTATTGCCTTCGATACGGGGCTCGATGTTCACTGCATCACTTAGCTGGATGGAGAGGATCATGGTGACGAAGGAAACAGTTGAATATTGCTACATGTTCTCTTACGGAGGGAATTATAGGAGGGAAATATGAAATGACAAACCGAGTCAAGTTAACAACTAATTAATTAGAATGTAAGTAAATACGAATAATTAACATTAGGTAAAAAAAAAGAATAGGACCTCTGGAGGGGTTGGAAGTCACCTGAGGGGCAAAAACATCTAGTAACGCCCGTGGTGCATACAAAAATTTACGGTTTACTAGTTTGTTGCTGAATCAAACGAGAATTAAAAATATTTAATAATTTTCTTGCGTCTAAAATGAAAAGACTCATTGCAATAGTCATTTGTCAA
This sequence comes from Teleogryllus occipitalis, assembly GCA_011170035.1. Taxonomy (NCBI): domain Eukaryota; kingdom Metazoa; phylum Arthropoda; class Insecta; order Orthoptera; family Gryllidae; genus Teleogryllus; species Teleogryllus occipitalis. The sequence continues at coordinate 48,419 of BLKR01002104.1, read as the reverse complement.
TATGACGTCAGATAAACAAAACAGTGTGCATCTAATTACTATTGCATAATCGTTGCTGGACTGATTTTTTCGTAGAAAATGAAAGAATATTGTGAAGTTCCTGCGAAAATTCTCGCAAAAGCTAGCAAAACTACGGTCAGTGGTTTCAAGTAAAATGTCGAGAAATATATGAAAATGTTTATGTTGTATTTGAGAGTTATAAAACAATGTGGATAACAGTGCAAATTACGCTGATGAAACGGTACTTTTAGGTTATATGCCTCTATTGCAAAAAGTTATTTGGAATATGTCATAAGATCAAAAAATTATATTTCGAGGATGTTAGCCGATGTATCGTATACATCGTATTACTACCTCTGGTACTGCTACTCAAGAATATGTCTCTATAAAATGTGATACGTAACAGTAAAATGTTCGTGGCTGATGGCAATTATTAATTCACGGGAACACACTAAAATTGCTATTTTCATGACAATTAACCAAAATAAGGTTTAAAACGAGCTATTTTACTTATTTGAGCATTTGCCATTTATTTATAGTATTTGCTTGCTTGCATCTTAACTGTAATAAACCGAATTCATAAAAATGTGTAGAGGTATTAAAGCGGGTCATAATGTATTCAAAGGGCCCGAGGGCATAAATAATCAGAAAGGCCCGCAAGGGTATTAACAATACCGTTACGTGTTTCGTTTCAGGTCCGTAAACACAGCAATGAACTAGTAAACCATAAAATCTTTTATGTACCATGTGCGTTAACTGGTTCAGATAATAGAGCGGCAACAAAATTTCGAGGGCTGATTACTGAGATCGTTGTTGCTAGATTTTAACACTTAAATAACTTTTCATTTTTGCTAGACGACATTGTAACTATGGCGAATTCAGAGTTCGTAAACGAACTCTTATTGGCACACACCTTCCTTGCCGCCTATGAGATTTATTCTCGTAGAATGCTTAGCTGTTAGTAAATAAAACAATGAAAATTACAATAATAAATGAATTTATTAACAAATTAAAACATTTTGATTCCTTGCTCTTATTCCGTACGAAAATAAAGTATTCTAATTGTGAGCCGGGAAAACGACGAATCCATGCTTGGTGGATCCTCGGTAACGAAAAATCGATTGTCAGCAAAACATCTGTCTGTCTGCGGTCAAAACTAACACCAAAACCGTTCAGCCGATTTTCTCCAAAATTTATATTCCTCGATGAATTTAAAGGAACTCGTGGCCCTCTGCGTTTGAAACGGATATTTTGATTTTGGGAGATATTTTACATGAAGCTTCAAAAACATTTTCAAAATTTTCTCAAAAATGGCTTCAAATTCTTTGATTATTCTTTGATTGATTGTCCTCAGATAGCATAAAGGACACTTAAGAGAATGGTGTAAGTCCCATTTTCGTTAAAATCCCTGAGTTTTCGAAAATTGCAAAGGTTTAAATTGTTTCGTCTTTCTACAACTACAATATAGAAGATGGAGTTTTTCCCCCTTTCCTTCTTTTCCTGAATGAAGTATGTTCTTTAAATATAAATATTGAAATAATGTCATGAACAATTTTTCGAAAATATCTGCTTTTCGCGTATTTTTATGTAAAATACGCGATTTTTAATTATTTTAAATTATTTTCTCAAAAACAGCTCAAACTTTTTCTTTAAATTTTCCCCTCGTATCTACCAAAAAACGATTGAAAAATTGATGCTAATCTCAATTCCGGCTAACTCTGTTTTCGAAAATTGCAAAAAGTTAACATTTTAAAACTACAAAATTACAAATAGATATTTTTGTCGAAACAAATTGTTTTTTTCTTAATAAAAGTTCCAATAATTACTTTTTATAGACAGTCACAAATCCATTTATTAAAACAAAATGGTTTTTACATTGTTTCAAAATACCATTGTAATGTAAAAATCATTTTGTTTTAATAAATGGATTTATGACTGTCTATAAAAAGTAATTATTGGATTTTTTTAAGAAAAACTTATTAGCGCACAGCCTATGTTTCATCTCTAAACAAATTGTTCTCAAAAGTCAGCGCTTTAAAAAAGATCCTGTAAATTTTTCTTAAAAACAGTAGTTTTCCCTTAATTTGTGCTTGAAATTAATGCAATTTATTAAAAAATTCTCAAAAAGCGCTTCAACTTATTTCTTACATTTTTTAATGGATAGAACAAGTAACTATTAAAAGAATGGCGCATGAGTCATTTTCGATGAACTCACTGAATTTTCGAAATTTGCAAATTTAATAATAATGAGGGAAAGTATGTGCACCACTTGTTCTGTATCACCCACAAAACATGGATTCTTACTATATAACATATTAGAGGAAGTAACTGAATTTATAAAAGAACAAGATTTATGCACTATTTCGTTACAAGGGCCTGGCAATAAGAGTTTTTCTGTCGAAAATTCACCGTTTTCTGGCATACGATTACAATACTTCGCACGTTGCTCACGAATATGGTCATTCCTTTGTGTTCAATTGGATTTTTTAAGGAAAGGGTAGTAATGTGATATATTGAAGCTGTCTACAATGACTATTTATAAATAAATGATATTTAAAATACCTGCTCACTTCTGAAGACTTATTGGAAAAATACATACCAGTATATTCATGTATATAAATGTAATACATAAATACATAAATATATAGAGGTTGAAATCGTATTTACCAAAGTTCAATAATTTCACAAAACATTTAAAATGTTAATGACGTTGACTTGACATTTTGAAACTGTAGTAACACCTTTCCAGCAAATGAATGCTTCTGGATGCTCACTTTTGGATAAGACAACAACAACAATAACAACAACAACAACAAAGAGAAAAGTTGCATTCTGGAGAGACTAGATAGCTTCTGAGTTCTAAGTCAATATTAGACATTTACTATATACGCAGAGGTATAGAAGAAAACAACCAAATTCCGTCAGTTGGTATAACTGAATTAAACTGTCATAGCGGGAAAGTGTAAACTTTCCGGTAGACTCATGAAAAACGCTATAAAGATACGTTGTCACCCAAATAATAGTTTAAAGAAAATGGTGCTTGCTAAGGAATTCGTAACTCTTAAGTGGTGTTGCTCGATCTCAATCATTAATACATTTTTTGTGTCTATAACAATCACTTCACTTGCTGGGGGCTGTTCTCATAGCTTTGCGGTGCCATTCAGCGAAAGTGGAAGTGCCTCACTTGGGGTGGGGGGCTTGAAGGCGAGCACCTCTGGGTGGCGTTCGTCACATGGGTGGCTCCACCCCATCCCCTGCCCGCTCCCCGCCCCGCTGTCATTGTCAGAGGGTGTCCGGCCGTGAGTGGGTGGAGCGAGGCGGGGCGGGGCGGGGCGTGGAGGGGGGGGGGGCGTCCGCCGCTGCTGACGTCAACGCTTCATGCCGCCGCCGCCGCCAGCCTCCGGCCGCACTATTTTCGCCGCATGGGCGGGCGGCGGAAGGGGCCGGGAGACGCGCGTGCTGCCTCCGCCCCGCCCCCGCCCCCGCGCGGAGGAATGCACTCACAGCCCCCGCCCGGAAGGCAACGAGGGACGGCGCGATTGCAGTAACGATTTTGGTCACACGCTTTAGGGAAACTTTTGACACTGCGAAGAATACTTCCAAAGTTTTGATACACATGATTATCTATAACTTGCCCCTCAAGTAGTAACTTGCACATTTGTATCCAAGAGATTGCGTGAGAACCTGAGAACGCGACGTTACCAACGAACGTTTACTAGTCACGTGTTATTCTTTCCAAAAAGTATATTATTAATATATTAGCCAGCAAACTGTAAATATGGTATTTTCGTAAAAACGGAGGTTTGGTAAATCAATACATTACACAAACTTCTGAATATCTTGAACCACTTGTTAAAATTACATTTTAATGGTTCCTACTCCTCGAAATATTAAGTTATTGCTCGAGAAGAATTAGCGAAGAGGAAGCCATTCAAAGAAAATTTATTCTGCAGGTCACGTGAACCGCCCCTGGGACGGGTAAGTCCTTTGTCCTAGGAACAAACAACTACGAAAAATACTAGAGAATAATTACTAGAGAATCCCAGAGAATAACTATTTACTTTGAAACAAATTTTATTTGCTAGATTTTTCAATAATCTCTACATGCAATGGATAATGGTTAAATGATAACCGTGTGGCTTAAAAAATAAATTTACAGACGTGAAAAATAAATGTACGGTCTTCTCTTGACGCGCTTCTGTACAGGGTGATTCAAAAATACTTTTTCAAACTTCGGTCATGGAGTAACCCATTGCACAAAAAGAAGACAAAAATTTCTAATGAACATGTGTCCCACAATCCTTCGTTTTCTCGTTATTAATTTATTAATGAATGTTTACGCTCAACGCCCTTTCGATTCCAACCTCACAATTTCATCTATGCATTCATTCATAGAAGGCCTTGACTCATAATAGTAGACGTAGGTGGTAATGTATTGCCATGGAGACTTGTTTGCTTTTGTCATTAGACTGACTTCAATTTTTCAATTGTGTACATTTGACGAATTAACTGCAAGTGTTTCGTTCAATCATGGCAGGGTATTTTTTTCGTGTGTAGGGATGTACGATGTTTATTGTTGCGGGATTGGAAATGAATGCAAGATTGCACTGCTGTATCACATGCTTCCAGACCGAAGGCTGCCGAGTCGTCCAACCTTTGGTGCCGTTTATCTTCGCGTTGCTGAGAAAGGAACCATTGCATCGTCTCCTATGTCATTTAAGTAGTATACATACCTTGCACTTTGACTTCAAAAATATGAAGGATTTATTTAAAAACCGCATCTAAATATTCATGTCAAGTGCAACCCACAACACTCAGTAGTTTTTTTTTCTACATCGTTACATAACTCGTGTACGAAGCGTTCTAGGGCATTAAAAACTAAACTTTTGGGACCAAAGGCATCAAAGAAACCTTCCCATACCGCAATCTTTAAGATGAGATCTTCTTGAACATTCTATTATAGGTTCGCCGCTTCTCGATTCTACTCCACCTGTTCAGAGCCTGTAGAATCTGCAATTGTATTAGAAATTAAACTAATTTCTTGATATTCTGTGCGATGAATTACACGAGTGTTTCTCTATGCTCGGTAATAACAATAACATTAAATAATAATAGTTTGCATTGACAAGGGTGTATTTTATTGTTATCAATTACAAGGAGACATATAGAACAAGTGAGGGAGGATAAGAGGGTCTTGAATAAAGACATATTACAGGCTTAATATGAAAATGGAAAAATAGGGAAGAAGGTGAGGTTTAACATGCGAGAGGTCTCGCACAGGACGCTAGCCATATTCTATTGATCGAGGAAGACTAAGATTTGCTCATATGCGGAACCACGAAGATCAAATTCTACAGTATGTTGAAAACGATCCAGGTATCAACACAAGACAAGTTATTATGCAATACGGCACACCTGAAAGTACAGCATGGAGAGTACTTCATGTGTAGCATCTGCATCCGAATAATCTTCAACGTGTGCAGTCTTTCGCCTGCCGATCACCCTTGTGAGAACTTTGGCCAGTGGTTTCTTGCACAAAAAGTTGTCTGTCTCGTCAGATTTGTTTACAGACGAGGTAACATTTGGAAGAGATGGGCTTGCAGATTTCCATAACCAACACGTATGTACAGATCGTAAGCCTCATGCTATAGTTCAGGTTAGACATCAGCAACAGTCTAGGATATGCGTAAGCTGGAATTATAGGTGACAGCTACGTCCAAACGCTCTCCCAGCACGTCTTACAGATGCTGCCTACAAGGACTTTATTTACAACACGCTTCGAAACTTTCTACACGAAGATATGTTTCCTACAAATACGACACATCATGTGACTTATGCTTGATTGGGCTCCCCCACATTTTAGCCTTATTGTTCCAGATGTACTGACTGGTATCTACCACGATAGATTGACAGGTAGGGGAGAGCCAGTTTCATGGTCTACACGTTCTCCCGACCTCGATTTTTACCTCTGGGGGCACTTAAAAAATTGATAAATGCAGCAGTCTCCCCGGATAAAGAAACTCATCTTCTTGTCATGGAAACCTGCGAAACCCTTCGACACCATCCAGTAGTATTTAAAAGAGTGCGACAGTTCATGATTTGACAAGTGATATCTAGAAACATGAGTTTTATGTGTTTACGAGTTGTTGTGAGTATTCACTAATAAATTAATAACGAGAAAACAAGGCATGGTGAGACATATGATCATATGAACATTTTGTCGTCTTATTGTGTAAGGAACCCATGGTCTAAATTTTTAAAAGGATTTTTGAATCACCCTGTATAATTCAAAATAGAAGCTCCATGACCTCGATATTGTTTATGTGAAGAATCCTAAAACTACAGATTTTATTTCTTGCCTCGCACAAGAAAGCTACTCCCTTAACATTGACTTAGCCTACGGCACTCCAAAATCTTCAGTCGTTCCATCACCTCGTAAAACAAATTTGATGTGATTAGGTTGTCTCAGCAACTGGCTGATTTAGTTCAGAACCAGCATTGCAGCTGTCACTGCAGCGACTCTGATCGGGAGATCCGCAGATTCGAGTCCCGACGTTGGCGGATTTTCGACACTAGCTGTAGAGCTAGGTCGAATTCAGCTACAGTCTGGAGGAGAATTCTAGCGAGCGGTTGCTCTGATCGATAGTTGTTCGAGGTTTCTCCGATCAATACTTGGCGAATGTCAGAGCAGTACCCTAATAAACTGGCTGTGGCCCGCGCGCGATCTTTCATTCCTTTTCCTTACCCCATACTCGTCTCTTACATACACACATGCACTACACTATTTCTTTGCGATTTGTCAGTTACTGTCACTATGTTATTACATTACAATAGCTAGTTCCGACTAGGACGTGACCCGCTGAGAGTCAAACTGCCAGCCGGATCAGCGCTGCATCTGACCATCCAGCGGAAAGGATCACCGCTACTTCTGGGATAAAAAAAAAAACAGAAACGGGTCTAACAACCACGGCAACAAACAATTGGTTTATTCATGAGCTAAGAAAAATAAATATCATTCCTCACTTTCTCCTCATTTTTACTTTCTCGCCCTTACTTTGCAAGAAAAGAAAGTATTGTAATCGTATGCCAAGGAACGGCGAATTTTCGACAAACAAAACTCTTATTCCCAGGCCCTGGTAACGAAAAAGTGGAAAATTTTGTTCCTACATGTGGTAAATTACTTCCTGTAACAAGTTGTGTGGTGAGAATTCATATTTTGTGGGTCCTTGATACCGACATATCGATTGACCGCAAAACGAGTATCTGTCTGGACGTCAGCGCCTAACGTCAGCGCCTAAACTGTTCAGCTGATTTTCTTCAAAATTAGTATTCCCCTAATCGATCTAAACGAACTCGAGGCCCTGCGAGTTGGAAACGAATATTTTGATTGTATTTTACATGAAGCTCAACATTTTAAAAATATTCTCAAAAGTGGCTTCGATTTTTTCTTCATAACGGTAAATAAAGTGGAGTTGGTCGCATTGTCGTTGAATTCTCAGAATTTTCGAAAATTGGAAACATTTAAAATTTTTTCGATGTCTTCCTACCACTACAATATTAAAGAAGTTTTTTCTTAATGAAATCGGTTCATAAAAATAGATTTTTAGATAAGGTCATGTTCAATTTTTCGAAAATATGAGGATTTCGTAATTTTGTGTGAAACAGGTGTGTTTTAAAAAAATTAACAATTATTTTCTAAATAACTGTTTTATTTAGTTATTTAAAAAAATTGTTTCAGCGATTACGAGCAAAAATTAGTTGGTCAGTTTTATGATGATGCAAGCGTGATGTCTGACCATTTAAAAGGACACAAAAAATGAAAGAAAAGCCCCTCTTGCACTGTTTCAGCGCTCCGCCTAAACTTAGTGTTACAACAGAGTTGCAAAGTAATGCGAAAGTGTTATATATTTTGTTCGTCCATTACCGGAATTTCTACTTCCTTCCATCAATCAGCGAAGAGAACCTATGCAATCACTTCCGTATCGGGGCCACGCATTCCAACTGTAGCATCTGGCCGCTGGAACTCCAATATAAAATTATTGTGTGTCATTGTGAAAGACTGGGAAAAGGTGAAGGATTTTTTCGAAACCATTGTTTGCTTTGAACAGTCTGAGGGTAAATATTTTCAATTTACAGATGCTTTCTTCACGACATGAACATTTTTGAATTCACATTTCTGTCAATAGTTCTTGTACTTCAAGACATTTTGTTTGACAGATATTTGATAATTTTCAAAAGAGATGGTTGGATGTAGATTACTATATATCAAAAGTCATTTGATATAATAATGAAAAGTAACGAACAGTATTTTCCTATCTCTGAAAAGGCCAGTAAAATTACCAATATTCATCTCGCATGTCACTACAACTCCATTTCTGAGGATGAATTTGTTCAGATTTATCGAGCATTGTATTATGAAATGTTGAACCTTATTTTTATGGAAGTGGATGAGAGATTTTTCTCAAGGAACGAACTCTCTGGTTTCTAGGCTGATGAAATGTGTAGGCAGGTTTCTACAGAAAAGATCTTCGAAATACTTCATGAGGATAAGGACATTTTTACGGTCGCTTACAAATTGTTCTCCCTCCTTCTTCCTATCTCCTCTATCATAGCATTTGTGAAAGAAAGCTTTTCTGTCAGAAAACACATGAAAACAGCTGGAGTGGCACCGATTCACCTTGTCCAGGAAAGGAAACAACTTCACAGCGAAAGACAACTAGAAATCTGACGCGTCTTTAAAGAAGCCAGGACCCTCGCAATGGAACGCTGACACAACGGCTGGGAGGACGAAAGCCGAGGAAGATGGAAGACAACTTGGGCTGGACGCCAGCACGGCGAAGTCTCCTTTCATATGTCACCCCCTGCACACGGATGTTTCCGTGAAAACTTCACCGGATGAGGAACGTAGATAGTGAGAACGCGTGCACTGCCACGCACAAGAAGACGATGCCGAATACACTTTCTCGCCTGCGAGAGGTGAGTTGGCGACAGAAAGTTATAGAATAAGGCGCTGTAGCAATATCTCCCCATAGGAACATTGAGTCTATGCTTGCCAGTGGAAAAACCACCGCTGAGAGGAGCCCCCTATTTTGAAAAGGCTCTCCTCCACGCAAAAAAGCAGAGACAAATCCAAGTCCATAGCTTATGGCAGGAAGAAAATGAAGCAGAGAAATGACGAGAAAAGTCCTCTAAGGACAAAAAGCAAAAATTCATTCCGAAGTAATGCGAAAGCGGCTCAGAATACATTTCCACCTACGGGAAAGAATTCATGATTTTATTGGGCGAGAGTCACACTGTTTAGGAGTGCAGATCCATCTGAATACTCATTAGAATTTCTACAACTTCCCTCATAAATACGAAAAAGTCACTATATTTTTGTTCTTCCTCTAATTCACGTCTAAAGAGGTTATGAGTCGGTTGGTTATAAAATCTACTCCGGGTTGCAACCGGATTCCTAAGGAGTAGATAGCATGCGGTGCCTCTGCAATACTTTGACAAAATATGGGCTTCTCCCAATAAAGCAATGTCTTGCTTTTCCAGTTTTTTGAATGACCTGGGAGTTTAGATAGGTTATTTAACAAATTTTGCATAACAAATCCCAGAGCTCAGATTACTATCAGGATGACCTGTGATTTTATGTCTCACATTCGGCTAATCTCAATTTCCAAATTCCCATATTTAACATCCCTTGGTTACAATGTTTTGATTGCACGACTCAGCAACATTTACAAATAGACACGTTTTTTCTCCAAATCCCGGATAACAATATCCGATATGTTTGCCGATACCAGTTGGAATTTGTTGGTCGCACAAAATTGTACACAGTCCAATAGACGTCACCGGTTTTGGTGAGTGTTCGTTCCACTTGGAGCATGCGTTTGGAATTTCGAGGGCGTTACAAATCTACCAATGGAGGTAACTGCAAACCCTATCGTGTCTTTTCAAGTATGCAGTCTTTGCTAGAATTGGACAAGAGACGATATGATCAATGGTTTCACTTATACCTAACAAATGAGGCCCTTATCATCCAGGGAAATTTTGAGAACCGCTTTATCATAATGACGTGTTCTTAATGTCTGACCTTGAGTAGCTATTACAACTGCTGCCAATTACGGATTCATTCTTCCCCTTTTAAGCCACAAAAATGATTGGTCTTTATTAATCAGCACCGTATACATTCTTTCTAGATGTTGTCCATGAAGTGGTTTGTCTCTCCACGATTTCTTTAACATTTTTGTCTCATATTTCATGTTAAGCAGCATCAGAAGTCCATTGTATGTGTTATTCTACGTGTCTTGCAGAAGTTTCTTCGCAAAGCTTCTTGCTACACTGCCTCTGTTCCCCATTCTTCGGACAGGTTTAATGACTAGCCTCATCAGTGGGTCATGTTTTCCCATCCCCATTGTGCCAGGAGGCCAATTTGCCTGAGGCCTCGTCCTCACATAAGGTTTATGTACATCAGCTCGATGGTGGGCGACATGCTGCATTGTAAGCAGTTTTCTGGTTTTTCGATCCATGATTCTAATTTCTTACTCACTTCAGTCCAGTAGTCCGAAACTGTACTCGACTACTGGCACTGCCAAAGTATCAATTGCAGACTGCAGGACAAGTCTCACTCTTTTGTAATACTCTGCAAATTCTCTCGTTCATTGTGTCATTTGAGATGGTCTCACATTCTTCAGTGCCCAGTATTCATATCAATGTGCTTCAGTGTTCATATCAACTTCAATACCCTCTGATGTTGTTATTTTGTCTCTCTTTAAATTTACTTTTGTATATTTTTCTAGACCAAATTTCATGCAGATGTCCCTGACGACAGACAGTATTTGAGAGAGAATCCTTCATTCTTATCAAATACTTTAAGATCATCCACATAAAACAAATGTGATACTGATCTTTCATCACCAGGGAGCTTGTAACGGAAGTCAGTGTGCGACAAACTTCTAAATAGTGGAATCAAACTAATGCAAAACAGCAGAGGGGACAGCAAATATCCTTGAAAAATTCCCCTGTTATTCTGAATACTTCTTGTTTCTACTACTTCCCTTCCGCTGTGTATTGTATGTATATATTCCGCTGTGTATTGTACCTAGTATTCCACGACTTCATACTAGCCTTGCAAAACTAAATAAGTCTAGGATGAAATCGAAAAATCTCCAAGGTCTTCAAAATCCAATCGTGTAGTACAATGTCAAAGGCCTTCTGGTAATCAATCCGAGCCATACTTAAATTACGTTTCCTTACATCATTCAAGATGACTAATTAATATCAAGATTTCCTTACAGTCGTACGAACCTTTACGACATCCTTTTTGTTCAAGTAGCAACAGATGGTTTTTATATAGGCGTTTATACATTTTGTTAGCTATGGCTGCAGTTATAACTTTGTACATTACTGACAGACAAGTAATTGGCCTCAGCCTAATTGTTCTCAGACAAGGTCTGTCTCTTCCCTTAGGTAGACAACATGGATAAGAGCCAAAAATTTATTGCTTATTTATCCTTGAAAATAGCTTTTATTACATGGGAGTTTTTTTTTTTTTTTTTTCAAAATTCAAGTAGTATATGACTTAGTGTAGGGATCAAAGAATTTTGAAAATGTGCGCACTATTCACTTAGCTCGACTGAGAAAGACGCGAAAACCCGTGCCTAAATGCTACAGTGGTAACGGGCCTTCAGTAACCTTGAGACACAGCTCTGTAAAAACCGCAGTATATTGTGAAGTCTAAACAACCAAAGTAGTATTATTTATTATTTATACATCAATTCCGAAAAAAAATTCAGGAGTCAACTTGTGTGACCAAAGAATATAAATGAACACTTAGAACTAAATTAGTGCAAAGTTTGTAGAATATGGTCACATGAGGGACTGCTCCTTCAGCCCTTTTCTGGCCATTTGAGACTTTTCCCTTGTTACCCCGGACATGGATTACAGCTGTTTGTGCAGAGGTCTTCTTCGCTGGGACTGCCGTTGAAGTCCTCTTCTGGAGTACTTCTTCGTCTGATCCCTCTCCTCCGACCTGTCCGGCAAGGGAGGCCCTACCAGTAGCTACGCTACTGCCGGCATAGTTCTCAGGGTCATGCGGATACTCAAGCTCCACCACCGTCAAGGTCATGTAGACCCTAGGTGGAGCTCTCCGTATCTTGTGAACTGATATTTCTGAACCCCTATTCTTCGCTTTTGCATAGTAAAAGTACCACATCACCTTCTCCAATTCAACTCATGTCCATCTCCGATTATGGCTTCGAGCTACTGCCAGCTCTGGGTCCCTGGGACATCCATACGATGGCCAGACGTCGACTAGGTGACATTAGCTCGGTTTCTGAGCAGGTATTGGTAGAACAAGGCATGTTAAGATTAATTCCATTTCTTGTTCTATCCATTTTGCTCATTGATTATAAGTGAGGTTTCACAGGAAGCAAGTTCCGAATTCACAAGTCACACATAACGTAGGGGTTATGTGTGTCATCATTTACTGCTACCCATAGTGGCTTCGAAACATCCTCCCGCAGGGCTCACTAAGGGTCCCTCTGATCATCAATCACCCTTCAGGATTTTCACTAACTGCTGAAAGCAGTCCTTCGCTGGCCATTTCAAGATTTGGGCCTCCACGCTAATCAATGGCCTGGTGTGCCAACCCAGTTTCTCTCCTGTGCCCTCCGTGGGCTGATCACAGAAAGTCCAAAGGTTCATAACCCTTCCCTCTCCACTTGCTTCCCGCTATGGATTCAGAAGCCCATAATAAGGAGACGCTGTTTGCAGCCACCCGCTGCATATCTGTCACTCCATTGTCTCAATATTTTCCCTTTTTCTTTGAATGTGAGTTCAAGTTCTAAGTAGGACCTATTGTTTAAAATTATGTAGGGTATTTTGGTTTCCTATTCCAGCATAGAAGTCGCACGGATATTTATCTCCATAACACTCCCTAACAATGTTTAGCTTTTCTTCAGGGTTATAAATAACACACAAACTTGTAAATAATGTATATTTTATTTATAGTATTTATATTACAAATCCCATTATATTAGGAATTCTCCAAACAACCACAGATATTCTTTAATAAGTTCACAGAAGAAGAAATCTTGCTCTGATAGGATGGAACTTCAAAAGTTTATTATCAAAGAAAAGGCAAAATTATTATCTTCCTTTAGTTATACATGCTCAATTCTGGCAAAGTCATTGTGACTGGTTTAACATGTACTTGGTCAGTTATTATATAGTTTAGGTCTTTGATACCAAGGAGTTTCTGAATAGTCTTGTCACATTTGCATTCCCTGTCTCCAGATTTAATATATTAATAACAATTCATCCTTTTAATCTTATAAAATTCCTATATCAATTATTTGACATCTCTAATATACCCAAGAAAGACATTCAGAAACAATATATCTTGAAAATTAAACAGGAAACTGGCACAATTGACCACACAACCTTTCTATTTGGCATCAAGGACCTATTCACAAAAGGAAAATTTCACCATTTACCATTGATCATTTATTGCCAACAGCACCTCCTTTAGCTATTTCTCTTGTAAGATAAATTCAAATCAAGCTGGTAACTGCCTGTAACACCACTGCATGACTGACATTTTGGTTATATTACAAACAAGAACTTCACTTGAACCTTCCAACATAAACTGTTTAAAATATAACAAGCATAAAACATGGCTCAAACACATTAAAATAACAAGAGATCACTAAGAGATGCCTCAAATTTTACTAAAAAAGCATCTATTTCTTTGTACCCATGCAAGCAAATTATTTAATTGCATCCAAAAATACAAAGGTATAATTAAAAATTATTCCTTCCACCGTTAGTTTCCCTTAAAATAAGCACCCTTCCCAACAGAGGTAGAAGCCCCACAATACTAGTAAGGATTAGTTTTAATATCATGATATTCTTCGAGTACATTAAATAGCTGCCTTTAGAATAAATTGCAAATTCAAAAAACTACAATACTAGAAGTAAGCCATTGCAGTGGTTTTCGATAATTTTAGTTACAGTGGCAACAAAGGATTATATTGCACAGTCAAATTGTATATAGTACTTATATTTCCTGCACTGTTTAGATCACTACAGAGGTAAATGACAATCTTGATACGGCTGGCAACAGCAATAGAGACAATTCCAATAAGCTATGGAGTCCAAAACAATCTTTATCTACAGCTGGTTAGATATGCCACCACCTAACTGCTAGACAATCAGCCAGCTACTGTCTACATACTTCACAGGCTCTTTAAATAAGAAAGTCAACAGCAAATTGTCAAAACCCAAGCTACGAATAGTAACCATATAAATGTATATTAAGTTGATTTCAATATGGAAAAATCTATGCAGAAAGAAACAAAATGGAATAACAAGCATTCCTGCTCAGAACCACATCATTTCACCAAATATGAATTCCGTGCTTGGCATGAAAAGTTAGAGGGTTCTTTAAACAGAACTGCATTAATCTTGTTACAATGTCAGTCTTGGAATCATGGCCTAAGCATAAAGAATTATACTGTACCACTTGGTACAGAGTCAATTAACACACCTCCAGCATTATTACAAAAGAATGTGTACAACATGATTAAAATCTAATTAAAATAAGTCAATAAGTTATGTTTACTTTAATTTTACTCTAGTTTCCTATAACAAGACAAACTCCTCTTTCTTCTTAAATGACTATCTTGACACTAACTCGAATGTACATACATAACGGCTCACGCAGTTAGGCACCAGAACCTACCATGCAAGTGAAATAAATTAACAATTACTTATTTTTAAGTACATTAGAAAATGTGAACACAAGTATAAAACAAAACACAGAGCTACAATGGACAGGGTTCATACTGACTGCAAACTATGATGTTGCCCAATAATTTAACAACAACAGTAATAATAAATGCTGTTTCACAGACACTATTATTTTGGATGAGCTCATCCACTCAGTCACACAAAACAACACATTCAAACAACACGATGACAGAAGTCTTCGCACAACTTTGGTACCGATCGATCGATCTATCTAAGCTACGAAGGGGACGGCTGCCCCGTTCCGCATGGCTCGGACACAACAGACACAACCTCTAGCTCGGAGATGGACAACCGGAACGGAGCAGTTGGGAAGATACTAGATCCAACAGTTTGGCTTTCTTTAAGAACAATTTACAACCATTTTTTGCAACGGCAAGTATTAACTTAGCCAATTCAAAATATATTTGTGTACCCGCAAATGCTGTGTTAATTTGAAATATATTTTAGAAAGTGCAATTTGTATAACAAAATACTCAATATTTGGGAACGGTGACAATTGAAACACAACCTTTTAGGCAGCTTGGAACAGCATATGCCTACTGAAAGTACAATCCCTCAATGAAACAGGAGAGGATATACACAGATAAGAATTTGCTTGAAGATGAACATGTTTTACAAGCTAGTGACAAAATCTCAAGGATGATTGCATTAGTGACTTAAGGCATGCAATTATTATAGTTCTTTGTTATTTCAAAGTTCGTTCACAGCACTAAAGTGTATTACCAGTCCCTTGAGGAGATTACTTTGTAAAAATATAAGTCGAAAATAAATAATTACTTACTGTGGTAACCAAATTACAAGGAAATATTTTTCCCAGTATTTCAATAGTTTTTCCCAATATTACATTTCTAATTGATACTAAATTTTTAAAATGATGTTGTAAACCAAACACAATTGGCTATTCTCATGATTTAACAAAGACTGAACAAAGGAAGAAAGAAACCAAGAAAGAATACTCAATAATGAGTAACAATACTCAGCACAACCCCACAAATATCAGTTAAATTATAAATGAAATATTCATCTTCAAGCAAATATCCATTACTTTTGGGCTGTATTATATCTAAACCTGTACATACAGCACATCACAAGAACTTGTATTGATTTAAAAATAAAGGAATGAGACTAGTAATAGTTCAAGTTCTGTACTAGTAAAGGTTCAACTTCGTCAATAAGGTTAAATTTCTGTTCACATTGTAACTTCTTCTTTCAACCTCTCAATTGTTTTCCAAATATTGCCTAAAATAATGTCATTTTAATATAGTATACAAGTCACAAAATGTGGAAGAGCAATGTTAATGATGCAAGAGATGTCACAAAGATATGCCTGACCTATAAAACTTTGCCAATGCGCATCAATAAAACCAGGGGATTGCATCTATTACTTTGTTATGTGCACTTAACAGAATATCTTTCTGATCAGCCAAGTTCAACATGTACTTTGTTTAAACAACAAATAGTCAAATTCCATTACACAACAATCAATACCTTATTTAAGACAATGCACGACACTTTGATTTTGATAATATGATATGGCTTACTCTGCACATACTCCTCTTCAAAGCACGATTCTGAACGACAATAAAATGTACAAAGTATGTTAAGACAAATATCTATGTGAGATTCATCTTCAAGGATTGTGTTTAGGATTTGGTCCTCTCAAGCATATAAAACAGAATTGGTGTTAACCACCAATAACAGGCAACAGAGCGCTTCAAGTAGTGAGCGAGTTACTCTGAATGTACTGTCCCCAGTACAGAACAAAACCCTTATCAGACTTGCATCTACTCTACAGGTTCATGTAAGTGGACCACTAGAGCAACCAATCAGAAAACAGATTACTCCAGTTCTTACTCAGTGCAGCATCACAGCGAAGTTATAACTCAGGCATCCTGCACCTACCACTGAAGTAGCTAATCAACAGCAATTCTTCAGGTTCTTTCAGCATGGAGCACCAAGGCAATGACACAAAGACTATTGCTTTGGACAATTCTGCATTATTCATGAAAGAAACCAACCAACCAAGAGAGCTTCACAGATGGTGAGAGGTGGGAGTTCCACGCTCACAGAAGTAAGGCCAATACGCAGGCCAGGAAGCGCCGACTACGAGGCTAGTAGTCACGGCCCGAATGTGATCGTCCAGGCTGTGGGAAACGGGTCTTCCCACCACGACCTCCAGCACCAACGGGATGTCTACGTGCATTGCGCATTTCACGATCAACTTCCAACTCTTCAAGGCGTTGAGTCAGAGACAACTTCTGCTGCACTGCCAATCGCAATAGTTGGTTCAAGGTCTTCTTCTCATCCTCAGCAGCTACTAGTTGACGTTGCAGTTCATCTACCTGGGTTACATATTCTTCACAACGTGCAGCAAACATGGCACGTAAACCTGAAAAAAAAAAGAAAACACTATCACACAAGGAACTAATAGAATATTGAATCCAATGCCTTTTATTTGAGAATGCTAGAAGAGCCCAGAGCTGAGTAATTTAGAAAAGAGTAAATGTCTACAAACGCAAAAAATGACGCATGGCGTAAAACAAATATGGCTGCCATTTGTACACACACACGCACGCACGCGCACAAGTACATCTTTGGGCTGAAATCCGGATTCTGCCAAATCGCAGAACCCATCACGGACTCCTCCCCAATTGAGCCTGGGATGTGCCAATGTGCCAGCTCAGAGCTTCTAGCTTTCCAGGCTAGCACCGGAATCTAATTAAGCACCATTCACAATACGTCGGGACCAATCCCCACTCAATTGAGAATCGAGCATTGCCACGATGAAACCAAGAGCTCAACTAAAACCCGCCCGGACCGAGGTCCAGGCAACCTGATGCCCTCAACCCGTCTCCTCAATACCTTCGCCTTGAAGCATCCGACGTATCGCCGGAATCTAGGCAACATGTTCCCCATCAGACTCTTATACGTGAGTCTAGGAGCAAGTCCCACACCCAATCCTGCCCAAAGGTCGTGGGTAGGGGCCCAACAGGTGGGTCTCTGGGCAAACTCTATATCCTCATAACCTTTATTAAGCGGCCCCCATTACAAATGGCCAATTGCCAGAATCATTAGTGACCAATTTGCAGGTTTCATAGTATAACAATAACAACAACAACAACAACAACAACAACAACAACAACAACAACCACGACGATGGCAACGGCGACGACAACAACATACAGGTTTGGTGGAAAAAATTCGTACTATAGGGTCAGTAGCAACCACTACAAAAGATCAAGGTCTGTGCGTTCATACACCTACTGTCATCACAGGTATTGACGCAAAAATGATCTAAAGCCCTACCAAGACATGTATATTGGCGCAACAAGGGAACGTTGTAAGTGTTCTATTTATTGTATTATAATATTGTATAATACCACATAAAATGTGTATGTTCATATAATTTTATAACCTATTTGAATTAATTTAAAGTATATAATTCAGTAGAAGGTTCTCCAACAAAACCTAACAAGAGTACAAAAAATAAAGAGCAATGGGAAAGATACACACGAAAAAGGAAAAGAACTGTGAAATCTTTATATCTTGATGGTTCCACTTTTAAACTTTCTTACTACATCAAGCAAATTTCTTCAAACACACCACTTTCCTAAACGTGGACATTCATTTATGAGCTGTAATCAGGCCTTTGCTCAAATTCATAAAATTAAAAGGAAAAGGGAATACATCTTTGTCACAGCAAAATGGAATGACATGTTGGAACAGCTTCTCAGAAATTTTCAATTAGTAGAGTGAACCAGTATATGCTATTCAATTATAAATGCCAACTACAACCATACTTCAAAAAGGTCATCAAGAATGCGCCTGAGTCTCAGAATTAGCAGGTATCAAAACTTCACTTATGAAGGAATAGATGAAGCTGTTTCTAATGAGCACAGAGGTATTATCAGCATACATTTTGTCTATTTAAAGCACCACATCAGCTCCCTTAGCCAAACGCACCATAAGCAAACACAGCAACACTTCCATTGAATTCTAAAAAGTACAATGAAGTTACAAAACTTTCGCAAAAGTACATTCCACCCATGGACATTGAGTATTACAACAGTCTACTATCTACAGACAACAAAAACTAAAAGAGGAAACTGAAACAGACACAGATGTGTCAAACAATAACTAATATTTCATTCATGTATAAAATGAATATGTTCAGAAAGGTCTTCAATAAAGTTCATTTGTTGCATATTACAACTTTAAAGTTAACTATTTGTAAGTATATTTCAATAAAAATCATGGATATAAATCATTTATACCAATTATTCTTGCATGAACCCATTGTAAGAACTTTGAGTGCAGAACCAAATATATCCAACACGTATTTATCTAATTATTACTTATTTCTAATAACACAATAGCATTTAAAATTCGATGAAATGTTCACATTGTTCCTTCCTTTGTCTCACAGAAGCAAATGCCATGTATTTCATGTTTAAAGTAATGTAAAATATTTTTATCTCATTTTTCTCGAAACTACTTTTGATTATTATCTGGTTCTTGCACTCATTGTAGAGTTGACCTGGTTTCGGAACTGTTTACAAGCAGTACATGAAGTAGGGCAGTAGGATTATTCCAGTTCTTAATCTAAGATTTCTTCTTAGATTTAATAAAAGATATCTTCAAGTTGTTGAATCACAGATATCATCTACAGATTGTTGCAAAGGACTCTCTTCTTTCAGTTGCCAATGGGGATTTCTGGTCAGTTGTAGTAAGGACAGTAGTTTTGAAGTCCATCCAGAGGTCACGAGTGGCATGAGATGGTGAAGGAAGGTGAGCAAGATGGTGGGAGAGAATGGTGTTAATACGGGCATAATCAGCTGTGAAAAAAATTCTAAAAGATGCTATACTTGTGTGGGTTGAACAAGAATGACAGGTGAACAGTTATGAGAAGAGGGATATGGTCTGATTTAACTAAAGGTGTTCTTTGGAGGGCTTCTGTAACTGTATTATCTGTGTTTAGTGATGATTAGATCAAGTAAAGATGCCTGTTGAGTTCTTCAGTAACAAGTTCCATTATCAATTGCTCGAGATTGATGGTGGAATATAAATCTAGTAAATCCCTTTCATGCGGAGAGGTGGTACTGCCGGCCAGGAACTTCCATTTAACGTTTGGGTAATTGATGTCCCTAAAAACCAATAGATTAAGACTCGTCTGATGCCCACAACAGTATGTTGGCGAGGATACAGTTCTGCAGGTCAGACGCGATGGGAGGACAATAGACGGCTGCCAACAAGATGGTTGTGGTACCCACTAAAATGTTTAACCAGAGAGATCCATTGTCTTCAAGAACTGAAAGAAGAGTAGGGTGTAGTGCGGCATGAACAAAGAGGTTATCGTGGTTTATCTTGCAGAAAATATTGCCAGCCCTCCACCCCTCTTGTGAGATCAAACTTTTCAGAAGACCTCATAACCAACACTAAGAAAGTCAAGGATATGCGGATTCAGCCATGTCTCAGTGATCACGATAATACGAGAGGTGTTTGGAAACATTTTGGACGAACTCGGTTAACTTAAGGAGAACGGAACCAACATTCATGTAATAGAAGCCAAAAGACTTTAGTTTTTGAAGGATGTCCTCGGTTTGAATGCCTCTTAACAAGAGAAGGCACTCCTCTGCAGTATCATATAATAAGGTCTTTTCTTCCTGTGTTGGTTCAAGTATGAAGGTCTGATAAATAGTCTTAGGGAGAGTTCTTGGCTGAGGTGTGAGGTCTCTTAAAGATATACTTTTTGTTAAGGGCAGTTTTAAAAACAGTTGAGACATCGTCTCCACTAAGATAACTTTAATGGGACATGCCTTCTCTGGATTTGACTTGCCATGATGATATATCTGGTGTGCCACCAAATCAAGTACCAAAGAGGCTAGGGTGGCATAAACCACTGCCAAATCCTGTTATTTGCAGATTTCACTATTGGGGCGTTTAGATTTAGGAATATCCTAAATAATGATGTATTTCTCATGTTGATGATGATTTTCAATTTCTGCTGGCTTAGTATTAGAAGTTGATGCCTGAACCTTACACTCAAATTCTTCATAGACTGGTGGTAGCTTTAGATTTCTTCTCATTTGTGTCAGCCTCAACTTTGCTGATCAGGGATTTAATAGCAGCAACATCTTATATGTTCTTGCGGAAGCTTGTCTATTTCCCACTCTCTGGATTCAGCTCTCAATTCATTGGAGTCATATTTCTGTGAGAAAGAGAGTCAGGGTTGTTTCCCAAGCCTGCAGATTTGCCTTGCAGGTCAGAACTTTCACACTTCAGTTCAGCAACAGCTTTCTTGAGGTCAAGGAGTTGGTCCACAAAGGACATCCTGAATTCCATAGAAAATTCCTGAGATACAGCTGCATTTCATACAGGGTGGATTTTTACAGTTGTCACAGGTTTGTTACATACACTCCTATTTGTTGCCATACCTCACTTGGGGGTTATGAATAGATGGTCCAACAGAAAATAGTAACTAAACTGTTTTTGTGCTTAAAAGCAGTTCAAGGAATAGGCATGCTGAAACATACTGCGAGTGCATGTACTGACATACTGAGTTGTTGGATCCACTGGTGTATTTTATGAGTGATGAAGCCCAGTTCCTTATAACAGGTCATCTGACACAATACCAGATACTGGCCCATAACCAAACTCCACATGATTTGCGAGATACCTCTTTATGATTAAAAAAAAATCAGATTTCGGTGTGCTGTATCTGCAATCAAGATTGTGCATCGCATTTTTTTTTGTAACACCAGTAAACCTAATTAAGTTACTGGGAATCTTTGAGGAATTTTATGCATGCTGTTTTTCCACAGGATGGAGCAATTTGTCACACTACACTACACGAATTCATGAAAGAGTTACAGACAAACCATAAGCAAAGGGTTGTGGCCACCACAGTTATTCATTTGTGATTTTTATCTGTCGCTCAAGCTGAAGGGAAAAGCTTTTCATAATAAACGAAAGATATTACAAGACATCAAGGACAACATTCCGAATGAATTATTGAGAACTGATACCACAGAGTTGCACTGATCACTGGTTAATCAGAGTGTATGATTGCATGTTAAAGCGCACCCAACAATGCATAAAGCACAAGAAAATAATTTTTAACAACTCTTATAAAAGATAATGTTATAAATACAAAACAATGTAAAAGTCAAGCAAGTAACGACCACAGAATAAACTTGCTGTAGCTCCCTTGGATCCGTTTCTCATGATCCACCTGTATTATTTATCTAAGATGAAGATTTATAAATTACTCATTGAAAACAAATTACAATTTTGCATTACACCTTGAATTTAATGCTAATTTATTGGTTGTTGGGCTTTTCCTTAATTTCACACCGTTGATCATAAAATTTTGAAGTTGAACATTTTCATTTGGGTTTTAGTGGAGCATCAATTTCCTTAATTCTTTCAATTATTTAAGGATCATAATGAATCATTATTATTAATAAATATAATTATTAATGAATCACAAAATGTAATAATGAAACCTGAAATACATTTAACACTATATTTCAAGTTCCTCAAGGTTCTATACTTGGGTCAATACTTTTTAACTTAAAAGACCTTAAATTCAATGTCAAATCTGAATTTCTAGTGGTGCATGCTGAGGACACCTCTTTTATTGTTACAGCAATATACAGTGAACTAAATAAGAAAACAGAAACTATTGCCAATTTCTATAAATGATGCACTTCTAACAATTTATATACTGTGTTCACTGCATTACTACCCAGTAATTATGGACGAATCGTATTTTCACAATATAAAGGATTGTAGATTGAGGCAGTGACTGACAGAATCCTCCGAGAAGTTTCTGATTATTAGCATTTCATCTAGCAGTATTAAATTTTTTGTCCCTCGAATCCCAAGTCACTAGTTGTTTCCTTTAACCCATAATTAGTAACATTACTTCCAACAACATTTTTGTAACATTGTCTGCACTGCTCATCTTATCAGTTTCTACTCAAGCGTTATGCATCATTCGAGTTTATTTTCGATGTGACAGGGAAAATATAATACATAAATATAACCCATACTCAATTAGAATATAATATATATGTGTTATATTTGTGTACTACAAGCACATGCTTATTATTATTATTTTTGTAAAGAGGTAATTAATCTTAAATAATTTTCACACAAATATTCATATTATCATAATCATGGTTTTGTTTTTAATTGTTACTTGATTGTTTCTGATTTAATGTAATTCTTTATTATAATTAATTGTAACTTAGGCCTGTTACCTTACAATAATTGTTAATATATATGTCAATTTATGTTATTAATATTATATGTTAATAAATATGATGCTTCACTAACTATTGAAACCAATTAAAATATTTATTGTGAAATTAATAATTAAAATAAATAGTGTGTAGAGGACTCAGAGACTAATGTTAACACTAATGTAACAAGAAAAATGTTTTAATTGAAGATTAAAGTCTGTACCCAATTATACTTGGAAATGTCTAAGATCGGTTTAATTAAAATGGAATTTACGATGCTTCTGTTTAGTTGAAACACATTTAATTAGATTAAAAGTGTTCATACTCAATTTCTTTCATCAATACAACAAAAGGATTGATTTCAATTTATTGCATTTGCTGACATGAATTTTGTAGTGGCTTGCCACTTTTATTTTTTGAAGTAATATAATTATTTGAAATAATAGCACTAAATGTTCCCAATAACAATGCTTTTTAAGATACAAGACATCTTTTTCTCCATGAAAAATACATTAAGAACCACTGCTAATTGCAATAACATAAAAGATACTTACTTGAAAATGTTGCAGCATCTTCTTTAAGAAGCCTTAATTCATTTCTCAGCTTCATCATTGTTTCACTAACAATAGATTTCTCATTTTCATATTTGGACTTGAGATTTGTAAGAGCTACTTCTGCAGTATTTTTGTTAGACTTCAAAACAGTTCGAAGGGTGGCAATCTGTTCTCTCTTTGTTGACAACAAAGATTTCAATTTGATTACTTGCTCTTGAAGTTCTTGTAGCTCTGCCTCCTTTGAGTCATTGCTACAAACTGAAAATGAAAGATTGGTTTTTTAAGGACATGTCAGGTGTTCCAATACAAGTAACAAATATACTTTACTCAAAAAAAAATAAAGGAATTAATGGATTTAATATCCTGCACGGCAACAAATCATCTTCAATACACAACATAAAAT
This sequence comes from Teleogryllus occipitalis, assembly GCA_011170035.1. Taxonomy (NCBI): domain Eukaryota; kingdom Metazoa; phylum Arthropoda; class Insecta; order Orthoptera; family Gryllidae; genus Teleogryllus; species Teleogryllus occipitalis. Next base: position 24,417 of record BLKR01002104.1, on the reverse strand, counting down.
TTCCATAGCTCATAAACAATAGGTATTTACCATCTGCCAAATTGTTTCTCTTAATCTTTGACAACTCAATTGTGTTTTCAACAGCAGCACGCAGGTGTTTGATCTGATCCAATATCGTTTCCACAGTTTTTGCCATTGCTGCTGCATCATTTAATGATTCCAAGTCCTTCAATGGAATGTCTGTTTTCAACCTGCTTCGCAAAAGCTCAATTTTGGAAAGACTGAATTCCTCTTTCCCAATTTCTGGACAAATTTCTTTATCTCCACCTGAAACCATTTCACCAATGTCAAAACTTAATAAACTTTAACATAAATAACACTTAATTCATTATAAAAAAAAAGTTTTCATTTTCTAATTACTCTGAATTTTACAAGACATTTTAGCATAAAGAAAGATTTGAGTGTTACTCACTGGGAGTCATACCACCATGTTTTTCATGATCCAAAAGTACTCGACTGGGAGTTTCACCATTCACAGTACAAACATGGTGGTAGAGTTGAGCTAATTCATCTGAAATAGTCTGCAGATCATTTTGCGCAGTATCTAGAGAATTGCTTGCTTCACCAGCGAGCTCTCCTAATAAACGTACATCTGTCTGCAATTCTTGAGACCATTGCTCTGCATCCAGAAGCTGCAAAAAGAAAAAGAAATATTCCGTTGCAGTAATTTGGGCTATAATATGAGATCATCATTTACAATACTAAGACCCCACAAAAAAATTAGAGAAAGTCTTTTTTGTGGTATTCAGCTTATTTTTTATTAAATTCAAGGATCACTGTGCTAACACATGCAAGCTTCAGTGGTCATGGACAAACATCAAAAAGGCAATTTTACTTCAGAAATTTCCAAGAATCCAGGGGCCCTAAATTAAGCCAATGTAATCTGAAACTAATAGTGTAACAACAATACATGCTTTCTCACATTATTTCTCATGGCTCCTCTGCATTATACTACTACATAAACCTGCAAAAGTGGTTTTAACTAGCATAATTTTTTTCTACACCAAGACTTGAACTCAGTTCCTCCGAGCTTACCATAAGCCTTATTTCTACGGTATCGAAATGCAGTGAGTTTCGAATTCAGGCTTGAAGTTTAAAATGTAACGTTTTTGCAATTTTTGCTATTTTTGAAAATACGTAAAGGTTGCTGAAATTATCAGAATTTGACTCTAAATTACTAAAAAATAATTAATATTTGGAAAAAAACTGTACATAACATGATTTTAAGATATAATTTTCAAGAATAGATTTTGTTATGAAAAAATGTAATCGTAAGAGTAGACAATAATGTAGTCATAGGAGTCCAAAATATTTTCAAGTTTTGTAATTTTTGAATCTTCAGAGGCTGAGACATCAGGTTTGAATGGAATATTCATTTCGAGAGAAATGAACAATTTGAGAACAGTTTAGATGTAAGTGTTGTTCACATATGGCATAAAATGATGTTTTTATGGGGGGGTAAGGGGTGGGGAGGACTTTATTTGGTGTCCGGGTCCCTTAAAATGCGGATTTTTATTATATTACATCTATGAGAAAGAACACACTACATGTACAAGCAGAAAAAGGGAAGTCAGTATCAAGATCAACAAAGCACATGTTTCTCAGAAAAATTGTGCTGATAAAAATATTTTCCTGCACCATTACCAAACTCTCTCAAAACTTTGTAAAAGAAAAAGTAAAATATTTTAAGAATGTAAGAATCGAATGCATACATTTTGTAGCTTGAAAGTCATGACACTAAAGCATAAAGGAAACTTCAGGAATAAAATAAAACGTTATAATGAATATTGGTATAACAAAAATTTCAGTTCTATGAAACCCCATCAATTTATTTACAGGTTATGAGCAAAATTATTTCTCAATAAAATTCGAACATTCATCAATTGAAATTTTACATTTTCCTCTAACGTTTTAACTTAAAGTTTTAAATATATAACTGAAATTCATAATGTTTTACAAATTCAAATTCATAATGTTTTATTAATAATATTTTTCTTATTGAACTGTCCATTATTTTTCTAAAGATTAAAGCACAAAAGCAATTTGCCATACAGGGAGTGACTCATCGAGCTTTGCATCTCTTCCATTGCAAGAGTAAATGTTATTGGAAGAGTCGGAACACAAAATTATGAACCACTGAACATGATTTTGTAACTCAATTGTACTCATTGAAAACACAAGACCTTTTACAAAATATATGTCCAGAGCATTGTATCCCATTATTACAATTCAGAAAATTTAAATTAAAAATTCCTTAGTATTGCAAATAGTTTTTCATAATGTGTATTACTCTTTCATCTTCCTCTCTTCTAATAAATATAAAGGTTTATCATTTAGACATTCATGTTTAAGTAATTTAGATTCTGCAATGGCTACTCTGTAATAAAAGTTCTTAAAAACTGATTTGTTTCTTTGTAACACCAGTTAACTATAAAAAAAACAAATTACTGTGGTCCCCACTAGTTTGTTATACTCTTGTTTTTCTGAAAAAAAAAAAAAAAAAAAAGCAGTTAAAATTGCTTACCTTGTTCTTTAGATTGGTCACCTCAGTGCGTAACTGAAGAGTGGCGTCACTGCAGCTAAGACCTTTCTCCATCTCCTGAAGATCTTGCCGCAGCTGATCAATTTCCTTTGATGTCAGAGCAAACCATTTATCATATTGAGAAAGTGCCAAGCTCAATTTCTCCAGCACCGCATTCTGTGAAAAAAAATTATTATCCTTTAACCCATTCAAGGCCAAATTTTTTAAAATTTTTTGTGACCCCTGGAGCCAAGTTTATTTCAGTGGCATACTACTGCATCAAATAGTGATATTAAATAATAATAATAATAATAATAATAATAATAATAATAATAATAATAATAATAATAATAAATATATAAAAAATAAAAATATATTGGCTTACATAAATTTTTTATTTCAATTTTTCAAGGCAGTCAATTTTTCACTAAACATTTGTAATTAATTAATTAATTAATTAATTAATTAATTTGCATGAAAAAAATATAAAAAATGAAACGTTAATATTTTCAGTATGATCAATTTTGGCTACTTTCGCTATTTACATCACTATCCAAGTCATCAATATCACCTGTTTCATCATTATATAATTCCTCATCACTGTCATTCAAAACATCGGTCACTTACTCAGCAAACTCATCAGAGTCAACAAATACTTCATTCTGATTGCCTTGCAGCAGCCATGATAGCAAAGTCAACAGGTTTCCGCGTGTTTACAAAAACATTCAAAGAGGACGCAACATCAATGGACAACATATCAATAGCCTTTCATTGAGCCCTCATAGGAACTGTAGAAACGGTGGACAAAACCACAGGACGCAAGGCTAGGGGCGCTAGGGTTTCCAGTATATATTTGTGTAATGTTTGCCCACATTGCACAGTAAATATCTGGCCTATTTGTAAAAAAACAAGAAATATGCAGGAATCAAGTAGTATGGGCAGTTGACACATTTCAATGGGACCATTTGTGCTTTAGGTGCAGAGAAAAGCAAACAATTTCTCGTTTCACAAGCAAGAACTTTCTTTCTTTAGAATAATATATGTAATATAATAGAATTTAATATAGAATATAATAATATGTAATGAGAATATTATGGTCATATAGAATATAATATTATGTGCATATTAAGCTATAACAACAATTATTGACAACATTATATTAATTTTGACAAAATACTAAGTTTATTTTGCACCTAGATTTTCATTTTCCATTATGACTTTTTATCCCTTTTACATTTTCCCTTCGGTACCCAGAAAAACGTACAAATGAATTTTTACTCTACAAACAAATTATGCTGTATAGATCCACAACCTCATATTAATTGTAAAACAAACATCAAATGTTAAAATAAAAGAAATGTATATCCTTCAGGGGCCTCAAAATTACAACAATCACATTCTTATTAATCTTAATTTTTCAGACAATTTCCTAACGTACTACCACAATCATACCTAAACATTTTTCAATAACAATATAATTTCAATTATTTGAAAAGTAGAATATAGTCACTCACAATACTCATATGTTTTTAAGTTAACTATCTGTAAATAAATCTAAGTCCATTCATTGGCCATCTGACATGTTCTCCACAATGGTGAAAGGAAATATGCATTTGTTCTCACAAAGAGAATCTATACTAATAAAAGTGAATTCAATGATATGTAATCAACATTGATTCCACAAAAAGGAGTGTATGAATAGATATGAAAAATTTACAGGCTCTTCTTCACGATTTGACAGTGTCCTTACAAAGTTTAGTAAAGATTAATTCAACGCAAATGTGGAAAATAAATAATTTAAATAATATGCTGGTAGATGCACCACAATCATTATTTATCGCCTGTGGCTCCAAGACAGGTTCCTAATATCTTACAGTAGAACCACAGTGTACGCATAGCCGTACCATTCACTGGTTGTAATAAAACTTTTGTCAACTTATTGCTTACAATTGTAGGAAGGATACATGCAGAGTACAATTATTCTAACTCCGCTAGATGGTGCTGCAGCACAAAATGTCACTTTATTTAAATACAATTTCCAATACACCTGAACCTAATTGTTGCTGAGCATTGCCGTGTGATGTGGGGCAAGGTCGAGGAGGACAGGAGGAGCAAGCAGCACTAGATGAAGAGAGGAGAGGGAAAAGAGAAAGAGAGGGAAAAAGAGAAGGAAAGAGATAAAAACGGAGGGGTAAGGAAAAGAGAAAAGAGAGGGAGGACAAAAGAGCGAAGAGAGGGAGGGAAAGAGAAAGGTAAAGGGAGGAAAGTAGAGTGGACGAAGAGAGGATTAGAGAGAAGGAAAGAGAGAGAGGGAGGAAAGAGAAAAAGAGAGAGGGGAAAAGAGAGAGATAGAGGGAATGTGAGAGACAAGGGAAAAAGAGGGGGAGAGGAGAGGAAGAGAGAAAGGGAGGGAAAAGGACTGAGAAACAAGGGAAGAGAGGGAAAGAGGAAAAAGAGAGGGGTGAAAAATAGAAAAAAGGAGATAAAGAAAAGAGAGAGGGAAAACAAAAGCGGGAGAGAGAGGGCAAAAGAGGGAGAGGGAGGGCAAAAGAGGGAATAGAGAGAAAGAGCGAAGAGAGAGGGAAAGAGACAGGAAAGAGAGTGAATGAAAGACGGAGAAAGAGAGAGAGGGAGAAAAAAAGCGAGGGAGGGAGAGACAGAGAGAGAGAGGGGGGGAGTGAAAAAGAGATAAGAAATTAAATAAATAAGAATTAGGAACAAGATAGCTCTTTCAAATTTCAAACTATATTTCTACAATTACTTCTTCTGCGACAGCAACACATCGGGTAGATGCTGGTATTAACTATTTCCACATTAGAATTCGTGAAGTTTCAGTTAAGAATTTGCTACAATATATAATTTAACACAAGCTACAATACATATGACAAAAACATACACTCAGCTCGAGAATTCAATAATTATACAAAAATATAACCTTGTTCAGTCATCTGGTTGATTCAAGAGAATTCTTTCTCTTTATTGTAGAAATTTTTGGAGTCATGAGTAATACTAAATGGGGGATGGTAAATGCAATTTCCATGCTACATAATTCAGAAGTTTGTGTTGAATACAACCTGTTCTGGTAAAATAGTTACGAAACAGTCAATGCATATGGGTCTCACTAATAAAAAATATAAAATTTTAAAGGTCTCTTCAATTGAAATCCACAAACATAATGAAGCCTTAAGACCTTGAGGGCTTTATTCACTGTGTTCACTATGTCTTTTTAATCTCATACCATAGTATCAACTATTGTACCCAAATCTTTTATCTCTGCTACCATTCAGAGGATGTCTCTCAGTTCATCCAACAGCAATAATCATGTAACCTTTTTCACCTAAATGAAATAATCTTGTATTTCTAAATATTAGGTGTTATTTCATTTACTGTACTAAGTAAAAAGTAACTCTACCCTCTTCACACATAGGCTATTATGTAAGAATTTTTCCCCAGTAATGAAAAATACTTATTAATATTTATTAAATAAAAGAGGCAGCAAACATGCTGATATACACATACCTTACAATTAATAAATTAACTTTATCATTAGTTGTCACATCATAGTTTTCATAGTATCCAAATCATAGTTACCCACAAACAGTTAAATCACAATTGTCACATAACCTTGTTCCTTCATTCATTTAGTCCCATAGCAATAACGGTCCAGACTCTGCTTGAAGGCATTCAATGTCTCCTTGTTAACATTGCTTGCAGGGAGAGCATTCTACTCATTTACAACTTAAATTACAATAAAATGTGATCAACTATTTGTCACTTTCTTTCACAGCCTTTAAGCCTTTGATCTGGACTTTCCCATTTCAACTCTTCAGGTATAACAATTCAGAGGTTGTTCTGCTGCAATGTTATGTAAGTAACCGAATGTTATATAAAAATTTTTTGAAAAAAAAAAAGAGCTGGCAGCTTCTGTTTAAGAGACGATAATAAGAACATAATCTATTCTTAATTTAAATAAATATTAAACGGAAGAAAAATAAAGCACAGAGAATTTTAAATAAGGAATTGAGGAATTTATTAAACAGTGAAAACTGGTGTTGCATCAGATTACTCACGTTTTTTCAATAAATTAATAAATTGAAGGAAGACATAAAGAGAGAGTATGAAATGAAAATGGTAAAATTTAAATTGTTGAATAATTTGCTCTACATTTAGAGACGATGGTTGGCTGGCTCTGTGCTGAGACGCAGAATGTCCTGCGAACTACCCTACTCAATCTCCTATTCTACTTTGCCTTGATGCACTGAAGTATGCACATCATCCCTTATTGATCTATGCTACCTGACATGATAAAGCAAGGACGTTATCCTCTTGATCACTGATCAGGCCCTTTCGAGAAGAATCAAACAGCAAAGTGCTTGAGATACATAAATTTTCTAAAGCAAACAAAATTAACTATATGAAAATCAGTTGTAATGACTTACTTGACGATTTGTGCCTTGCAACTCTTTGTCAGCTTGCTGACGCAGGTGATACAAAGAGTCAACATGAGCAGCCAACTGCAGAAGTCGTGCCATTAGTACCTGCAGCTCTGCCTGAGAACGCTCCACACTACCCTGTGATTCCCGGAGATTTTGTGTCAGGAGCAGCTTCTCATTTTCAGCCTGTGGACACAATGTAATGATTTTATGAGTTCACAAAAATACACTGAATTTCACTTATAACAATTACAAAGAAGGAACAGGAACTTAGTTACCTAAAGTGAAAACAATATTTCTTTTTTTTTTGCACAAAATTATTATCAAAATGCTGTAGAAAGTAATTTTTCTTTCAAGATAAAATTTACTTTCTCAGATACAGTGCTTATAAGACATTTACAGCAAAATATCAGGACTAATCTGTAAGGAGTGCACTTCTCTATCTTTCTTCTGTTTAGAAAGTAGATAGTAAAAGCTAGATGACTACATCTAAAATGTTCGTTGAAAGAAGAGCTTCCTTTAAGCTACTCCAAAGCAGCTCAAGAGATTGCAGTATTATGGCAGTATTGTTGTGCAGAAGACTGAGCATTCCAATTTGTTTTTATTTTAATGTGATCATGAAATGGATGCAACAAGTTGAGATAGTTCTCTTCATTCGCTACTGAACCCATTACATTAACATTCAGCAATATTCCCTTTGTGAAGAAACTTACGTCCATGAGCTTTCTTAGTTAATTGCATAATATTTCCCCTTGTGTGAAATAAAATTGTTTTGCTATACTTGGATTTACACAGAGCTGCATCTGACGTAAATCAGCTGTTACGGTGTCATACAATCGGAAGGTTGAACGTCACCCTAGTGACATGTAAGGTCTCGATTGGATGGCACCGTAACAGCTGATGACCTGTCAAGAGGCAGCTCTCAATAAATTGCAGTGTAATTCCCTTGCACTGGAAAATGAAGTTTCACTGTGAACACTTTCCAAATATTGTTTAGGGTGGCATTGTGTAGAGGGCACGCGACAGGAGGGAGGGGTTGTTTGAGAGTTGGAAACTAGTTGAACAATTGTTAATCTGATCGAGAATCATTGTTAGAACTGTTTTACTTCATTTGGGACCGTTTTTCAGCATCTTACCCAGCTACAATCCATAATCAATGAAATCATAGGCTTCCGCAACTGGAGTCAAAGGCTGTTCTGGAGGCACAGTTGCATACATTTCTGATGTCATATTGTCACCTTTCATTTTAAGCCTGAGAAAGGTCAGAGCGTGATGGCCAAAATGTTGACAACTGTGTCTAGCATGCAGCATCTCCCAGACTTCTTTAATCACTTCTTGTAAATTGAATTTAAATAATGTGGATAGAAGACAAAAAGACAGCAGAAGACGAATAGAAGACTAACTCAAATCTTTTACTAAGCAATCAAATTTAGTGACCACACTCTTTCACAAATGTTCAAAACATGGCATAATCTGACACAACCATTGTTTCAATCACACAGTTACTGCAAAATGAGCGTAAAACCATCCAGTGCTAAATCCATAACCGTTATTCTGGTCACACACATCTAAGCTTGGATTCACAGTGGTAAGACTCACTATCTGGGAGACTTTTCTTGCCTTAATTGGTGACTATTCTGAGCATTATTTTGTCTTGCCTAATTCTTTATGATCCAATCAACCTTTGCAATCTAGTTGGGTTGTTGTTGTTGTTTTTTCTTTTTCTTTTTTCTCCCCCCCCCCCTCGTATAAATAAGTATGTACAGAGTAACATACTTAGTATAGAGATAGTTATGTAATACTGCAGAAAATCAATTTTGATATTTCAGTGGAGGTCCCCTGATACAAAAAAGTAAGAATAGAGGGAAAAACACATATGAAGATGACATGGGTCGAGCATATGTATGGATGATGGTATAAGATGACAAAAAATGTCATGTGTCAAAATGTCAGTATGTTGTATGAAATAATCAATGTTCATATCATGAAAGTTCACATTCATTAAAGCATGTAGTCTATTGTTTAAGATTTCACAATTCATCACTTGAGAAAGGAATAATCACAAGACCTCGAGTCTTCAATTCTAGCTTTATTCCTTAGACTATGAGAATGGTAAACATGAACAAAACGTCCTCAAACTATTATTACATGACATTTGACTAACCTGCTCCAACTGTTTCTCTAGTTTCTTCAATTCATTGAGGTGAATTTCACTGAACAAATCCACTTGTTTTCCATCCGGAGAGCTGATTTCTGCACTGGACCCACTCTTTAAGTCTGCTTCAATTCTCTTCAGTACAGGGAGGTCATCCTCGCCATCACTTCCAACTCCCTGGTCATCAGTTATTCCTATCAAAATGCCAAAATGACAATGACAAAATGCCAAAATTTCCTCAATTTTTTTCAGAGGTATAATTCAACAATGCAGAGTACTACATCCATAAATATTTGGTTTCAGAGGGGAAATTTAGAGGTTTGTTTCTAAGCAAGAGAAACATCTTTAACTAACTTGGGGAGCTCTCCCTAGCAAATTGAAATATGGCCAACAGCCAATGTGGTAAGGAGACTGAAACAATATCATGATGGGCTGCTTAACTTCTTAAATCAAACAGCATAAAAATTATTCAGTGTAAAATTTACATTCTAAATTTGATTAATAATCTTTATTTAAATAAAAAGTGGATATTTTTTACATGTTGAGGGATGCAGGTTGCAGGCACATGTTGGGGGGTACATTGCACCCATCTTTTGTCTTGATACCAACCACAAACAAGTCATACCATTCTGCACCATGCAACTACCAACTTATGGAAACTTACATACATTTGTTTTCACGTGAAAAAAACTAACCATGGATGAATTTGACCTTGTAATATAATGTTTCTTCTCTAACCTAAAGCAATGAAGGAAAATATTACAGGGTGTGTACAAAGCAGTTGAAAATTATAAAACACTTTATTTAGAAAAATCTCAAGCCTCAAAATGCTCTATTACAATGTTCAACCAGAAACAGGAATGGATCTCTACCCATCCGTCTGCAATCTTTTCGCCACATATATTCCATGAGTAGCTGTCCAAATCATTTTGGTGTAAACAACTCCGTTAGAGAAGATGATATAAAAGGCGCAGCTGGCTTTCAACAGTGTTTCCTCTGTTCCCTGACTCCAAATCTCTTTCCTCTGCTCCCAGTAGCAGTTAATAATGCCCCACAATCCGCATATGGCATTTGAATGGGACTGAGTCAATGTTCACAATACCACTATCTATACTGACTGTCTCATTTCCTACAATATTTGACAAAGACATTATATTTATGTTGGAACAACAAACAACACTGAATACTACTAATACCTACTTAGATTACAAAGGTTGGCAGAACGAACTAAAAATATATACATTTGTTGGGTTGGCTAACCTATAGTGACATGAAAAACGAAATCCGCTATCCTCCAAACATGTAAACAACACCATAAAAAGGAAATGTTTTTAACAATTAATGTACAAAATAAATAAAATTTTCATTTACTTATAATTCAATATGAATAAAACTCAAAAGATCATACAGAAAAATACAAAACAAAGAAAAGCATAAAATAACAAACATTTGTCATATTTTTATATTACATTGATAATAATGTAAAATTTTTTTCTCAATTATTTTAATAATACTTATTTGCAATAATAATTCCCAAATATTCCCAATGAGACTGATAAACGTCTTATTTGTAGACTAATAAAACAATTATTCAACAAAATCTTATAAAAAATCATGATTTTTCCCTCCCTACACACAAGATTAAAAAATGAAGCATAAAAATTACTCAACGAGTTTTAAAAAGACAACAAAATCAATCTATAATGTATGAAGACGAGGTAATAATAATAGAGTAATAAATGACTTATATTAAAATGTACCAAGAATTAAACAAAACAGTAAATGATTATGAAAGTATCGAAGCGACTGCACCCACTGACATCGCGCTCTCTCTCCTCTGGTGGAATCAGACAGAAAGGCACCCACACTCTATACAACTACACTGAAACAGACCGGCATTCTGAACTTAAATGCTGGCATTATCGGAGGAAGGTGAACACTTCCATGGCAACCATGAGAACTGTATGAGTGGAATTAAAAATTGTTTTCTTGAGCTTTAATATTTATCACAACAATGTGTTTTAACATAAAAAGGTATGCTGTTACAGCAGTTGGCAAAAATACGATAGATTGATACCTTATAAAATAAAATTTGTATTTTTTTGAGAAAAAGAGATGATCACAACAGAAATAATATAAAAAAATCTGATGTCAGGAAACTAAAAGCAATGAATTTCTGAAAATCAAACTGAAAAGCAGGTTGCTTAAAAAATGTAATAAATACTTAAAATAATTGTTATACATTGGTGTTAATAAATGTTAATAATTCCTTTACACAATGAGATCATGTAAGGAAATTAATTATCTAAGAAATATAATTAACCAATAATAGGAACGTACAGAGAAAAAAAATTCCAAAATAAAAATTGGGTAACAGCAGTGTCCTTTCAGTTCGACACAAACTAAACAAAAAAATGTAATGAGCACATAGAAAATGGAATTTTCAGAATAACAGCAAAATAAGCACCAATTCCAAAACTTAAACATAAAAACTATAACCCTGCACAGAAGTAGCACAAAGGTTTTTTTTTATTTTATTATTAATTTATTTGGCAGAGATTAGAAAATTAAATAGTGTAGCAACCATATATGGAAAATATACAGGAAACCGTTCCAAAAAAATTGTTCAAACATATTATAATTATGAGAGAAAGCCAAAGACATAAATTGCCAAAGAGATACTTGAGATACCAATCAAGCTATTAAAAGATCCAAAATACAATGGAAACAAGACTACAGCAAATTATGAGCAACAACTATGTTTACTATAAACTGATAGAAATCAGTTTAAGATCATATTTTAGCTCATGATCATGACAACATGGATTTATTAAGCACGAAGATTACACCATAGGCGTATGCAGAGACAGGGGTCTGGGGGGCCATACCATCCTGAAAATTTCAGAAGGGGCCCAAAGCCTTTCCTAACAAAACTTTTTATTTCCGTGAATTCTTGTTAAATATCTGATTAAAAATTACCTTCTTAACATAAAGCTACATTTTGCAATTTACAGTGATGACAAACGGATGGATTAGTCTATTCATATTTTGTTACTGTAATGTTTGAGTAAATATTATTGCCGTACTGTCTAACATTATAAAAATTGAAAAATGTCATCTCTTATTGCTTTAAAAATGAACAGTATTTTTCAGTAGTCATTAACTCTTTGATTCCCTGTTTTCCAATAATTAAAAGTAATGTTTATATTTATTTATAACTTTTCTATTTTTTGTAAAAAAAAAAAAAAAAAAGTGCATTTATGCCAAAAATCACAAATGAATGATACATTTTGAATGTATTTTATACAATTATTTGAATGTTCCTCTTGAAACAGTGTTACTTGAAACTGTATCTGAATATCTGCTATTTTGCAAGGATAGTCAACGACTTAATTTAAGTTACCCAAAAAATAAAACCTGTCACATTGACGGAGTTTTGACATGACATTTAATAAACTTTAAGAAATCATGTTAAAAGTATTACATAAATAATAAAGAATGAAATGCATGAAAAATTCTTAAATTTTCCTAAAACTATGAAAAAAATGGAAATTGCATTTTGTGTACTAAAACCTTCGGAGCAATGGGCAAATTTGGAGCAAAAACTTGAAGAAACTTTCAAATCTACCCATAAAAGGTAGAAGAGGTATAAAAAGGAAGGGAGAGAGAGAGGTCGAAAACAGCTAAATATAAAAAAAATTTTAAAACTATCCTAAAAAATTATGAAGTTTATCCATTTTACAACCTCCCCAAAATACGTTTCAGAAATACTACAAAGGAGCCCAGAAATGAACTTGGACCCCTCTTATTTTAGTCTGTGTATGGATTGCACAATGAAAACAAAAGTCAACACACATTCCTTCTAAAAGAATTCCCGAAAGTATCCAAAAACACTTCTACAATGTAAAGTCATTAAACAGCATCCACTTCAGTTCAGGTGAATTGTGATATCTAGCATCCTTTAAAAGTAACTGTTCGCAATTATCAAAAAGCCTCTAGCATGTATGGCTCTAGAGGCAAAAAGCCACTAGCAAAGGCTCTCCTTTATGATTCTAGGTTCAAGAAATTTCAAGAGGATTGATGGCAACTGTTCAACAATTTCACCTCCACATTATGGTTTACGTATATTTAATAATCATCAACTGCAACACCTTCATGATCTAGCAACAAGATCATGAGCTGGGGTGTGATGGCAACCCATCATTCAACTTGGAGAAAAAATATTTTCTATGGTTTACAACACAACTGACATATTTCTAGGGTATGGTCAAACAAAAAAGTACCTTTTTTGATTTTGCAGAATACTAATATGAAAATATAACTAGCACAGTAAATACAATTAGATAATTTACAACTCCATTTACGTTGCATTCTTATCCTCTTTTACACTTATTCATTAATTTGCTGAGGATCCTGCAAAACTCCTACATTTATTTTATTTTTGTTTAACATTATCATTTATTCAAATCTTCTCCACTTTTACGATTATATTTCCACGCCATTCTATTGTCTAAAACCGCACTAATGCACATTGGAATGTTGGCTGAAGAAATAATTTTCAAATGTTTTTCCATCAAAACGATCTATTGTCAAGATATCATGAACAACGTCAAGTAAAGAGAATGTCGTTATTGAAATACCACATAATGTAATACAAAATAAGAATTTTTTATAGGAAATAATTTTTTTAAATGTTTTTTCATGCCTGTCAACTCATTGCCCTATTTTTATAAATATTATGCTACTTAAATATGAATTTTTCATGTTTTTTCCCCTCAGATCCCCGAAAATAGTATAATTGATTCTGAAAATCAAAATTTATTCAATCACATTTGACAGTTCTGGATGCAAAGATTACCCAAATAAAAACCTAATAGATAGGTAAATATCACTAGGCCAGAATTAACTTAATCCAATGCATCTTAGCTACAACCCAGCACTGCGTAAGTTACATAACTGTAAAGGTCTCCAAAGTGGAAAATGGTGTGCGGCTTAAAACAAAAACGGCTGCCACTAGTGAACCATAAACAATAAAAATTTTAAAAAATGGTTTTGAACAACCAAAACATAAGAGAATTTATAAGATGAATGAGTATAATTTTTAACTGAGAAGCGCAAATGACCTTAGCCGTTGAAGTGCCCTTAAACTCAATCAATTTAACTGAGATGATTGCTTTTAACTGAGACGATTGATTTTTAACTGAGTGACTTTATTTTGGTAAAAACATCACATCCTTCATGTACAAAAAGAAGCTTGGATGCAGTTTTTTGGTTCAAAAACATCAAATTTAATTTAGTTTTCCACATAAAATGTATCATTGCCAAGGTAAGGATAATGTACAAGCTACCTCTTGTAACTGCAGAATCTGCCTCCACAACACAACTCTATTTAGGAAATATTCTACTTTTAGACTGCTCAGGATTAATGAGATTTGTTTCCATGATGCAAAGAATAATAAAGCTTTCTTCTAATCATAACAAGACGCGCGCCTTGAAAGGACCAAACAAATTTTGTATTTCAGTGTGTAATTGCTCTGAGAAGAAGGAACCAAAAGATAAGACAGTAGTGTCCCAATCAAACAGCTACAATGAATTCAAATATACTGCAGAGAGTCTTGGTAAAGTAACAACGCGCCTTATCGTACATGCTATTTTTGATAGATGGACATACAGATCCAGCAAGTATCACTAACTCTATAATGATGACTTCTGACAAATTCATTCACCTGAACATACTACTCTTCAAGCAAAATTTATATCCCAAAATTTAAAATGTCAATTTAGAAATCTTCCCAACATACAAAAAATACTAGAAATTATAAGCTTCACTTCTGAAGAGAACTGGTGAAAAAAAAATACTCTAGATTCTGAAGTTAAAAGTTTATGTGTTTGATATTTATTCCTACCTCTTATGCTGAATGCCAAATTACTGAGATTGTACATTGATTCATTGTTGATTCTCTGGTCCAATTCCTTTTTCAAAGCATATTTAGCTTCTCTTTCCGCCTATAATAATGAAAATGTTCGTTTGAAAATATTATTATTTGAAGTTACAATACAACTTTCAACAAAAGCCTTAATCAAAAGAAACACACTTGCAACGACTCCAGTGCTTCTTCCATTTGCTTTTCTGCAATCTTCTTCAATTTTGTGAGCTCATCAACCTGCTGGTGGAGAATATCCAAGTCTTCCTGCAGCCTTCTTATTTCATGCTTGGCACCTTCAAATTCCACCTGCAAAACTTCTACATTTAGACTTTGCATTTTAACATCAACTATTATATCCAACAAGTTATAAATCCTACTTGTGATGATCGAAGAACAGAAACTTGCTTCTGTAAGCTAATGTTTTCTTCTTCTAATTCTGAATAATCTGTAATGAGTCTTGTTTCACGGAATTTCAGTTCTCTCAATTCTCCACGCATTTTCTTTCTTTCCAACTCTCCTTCTTCTTTAAATTTATCTAAATCATAGTTTTCTTGCATAACTCTCTCTCTCTCATTAATAACACGCTCCAGTTCTTGCCGCAACTACAACACCATAACACATTCACAATGCTTGTCCACAGTTAAGATACATGCCATAAACAAATTAAATGAAGAATTAGCTTACCTGTTTTGTTTCATTTTCTAAATCTAAAATTTGGGAATTGAGAGATGTTTCACGAGCAGCCGATTCTGATAACAGTGATTCTTCTTGTTCAATTCCTGTTTTAGTAGTCACTTTATGACTAGTTTGGAACTTTGCTAAAGCCTGTATAAAAACACAGAATTGTCACAATGTTCACATGCAACAAATCATATAGATGTGTCAGTAACACCACAAATTTGATTACTATGTACCAATAAACCCAATTATTTAAGTTCAAATACACTAAATTATATGCAAAACCATGAACTCAAAATTTACACAACAAAAATTAATTGATAAAAACACAACAAACCTCCTGAGTTATTTCAAGATCATGCTTAGAGTTCTCATACAAAGCTTCTAGTTCTTCACATTTCAGTTGCAACGCTTCTTTCTCTTCCAGTAAAACCAAACCATACTGAGCAGACTGAACCTTTTCACTACTAGCTTGATCTAATTCTCGATTAAGTCGTTCAATTTCCAGTTTTAATTCCTCAACTGTTGCCTTTTCCAAGTTGCAAGTTCCATTGGATGCCATATTTGTCTTCGTATGATTTACCTACGAAGGCTACCTAATTCTCTGACCTTGCCTAACTACGCGTTGCAAAGAGCAAATCCATCCACTCATTCTAGTAATTCTGTACATCTAAAGTTTCATATATTACGAACAACTGCGGGAGTTAGGCATTTCTTTTCTTTTGGCAGCCTCTATCAACCACTTAGCTGTCACTAACCGGATGTTCGGCATTGACAGTAAGTCACCACCAAAGTCATGAATTTGTTTCATTGCAATTCGAAATAAAGTAAAACATGAGAGGAAAATATATTTAGCTTGCTATATCACAATTGAGACGGAACTGAAGTCATTTTTGAACGTTACACACTATATATATTCAAAGATTTTCTTTTGAAGTCCATTGTGAACTACATGTTGATGAGTTGAGTAATCGATGGTGAATAAAGCCGGCGCAAGTGCACATCAGCATAGGGTGATATAGGGAGTATTGGTGTAGGTTGGTACAGGTGTACAAGCTTATCAGGGAAAGCGCCGCAGTTCGTGAGGTGAGTGGTGTTTGCTGTTGGCAGCAACAGTCGCAAATGAACAGCAAGTTGCTGCTGACGCTAAACGTGATTGACAGGGTTAGCAAAGCGAGAGCTTGATAGTACGTGTCATGTGTCATAACAACCCAGTCTGTTGGTAATGAAAGAGAGTAGTCATTACCGTAATGCATATTGTATGTATCGTTGAAAGGAAGATAAAATATTTTCGGGAGAATATTTTAAACAATTAATTTTCAGAAAGCTGTGATATTCACTTTCTTGAAGTCTCAGATTGTAAAAGTGACATGTTGCTTTTACGAATGAAGATAATTATATCTCCAGTAGTATTTGTTCTAATTTGTGTAAATGTTGCTGTTGGAGTTTTTAACCCTTATCCTAAAATTAAAAAGCTGCCAATTCCAGAATCGGCCGGAAAACCTTTAATACTAACACCTTTAGTTGAGTCTGGTAAGATTTCAGAAGCTAGAAAAGAATCTAGGGTATTACCTTTATTTGGTGACAGAGGAATAGAGAGTTATTCAGGATACTTTACAGTAAATAAGAATTTCAATTCCAACTTGTTCTTTTGGTTTTTTCCTTCACAGGTTTGTAATTGTTCATGTTTCTTCATTTTATGTGATAATTTTCTTGTATTTGTAATGCCCTTTTTTGCAGGGAAGTATATCTGATGACCCTGTGATTCTGTGGCTTCAAGGAGGTCCAGGAGCATCATCGCTTTATGGATTGTTTGAGGAGCATGGGCCTTTCATTGTTGACAAATCAAGCAGCAAGCTACTTCCAAGAAAGTATTCATGGATTAAACGGCATAATGTAATATACATAGACAATCCAGTAGGAACAGGTACTTTGCCTCATCACACTAATTTCTAATAGACCAGTATCATGATCTGATTTCACCTTCTGAGATCCCTCTAAATAAAATTATGTTGAAGGCAAGGTGAATGTTTTCACACCCAATTAGTATGTTCAAAATTTAGCAGCGTTTTTATTCTAGGAATATTTTTTTAAGACATGAAATTAGTTCTTATTACTTAAAAAGATATTTTAATGTTTGCCAAGGTCTCAGAAGCCTTGATTCCCATAGAAAGTTATTTTTGTAGTTTTTCAATTTCGTTGGAATCTCTACATTACTGGAACTTTATACGTCTTTCAAAAGTTGGAAGCGGTGTTGTAGACTGTGAAGGTCATGGGTGAACAGCGAGTGCACTGCATTTCTGGCGACCTGCTGGCGGGGTAAGGTTCTGGAGGCTTAAAATCGGGGGCAATCGCGTGCGATATGGACTGTCGTACTTTGAACCCAAATTCTCTCAATTCACTAATTTTGTTTTTACTTTTGTAACCGAAAAAGTTTTTTTTTTTTCTTTGGCATTTCATTCGTCAGAGCATCGACTTTCACAACCTGCAGAACGGTGACACAAAAAGTGCCGAAATCCATCTTGGAGGTACACGTTAGAAAAACCCAAGTGTGTGTGTGTGTGTGTGTGTGTGTGTGTGTGTGTGTGTGTGTGTGTGTGTGTGTGTGTGTGTGTGTGTGTGTGTGTACATATACATATTATATATATATATATATATATATATATATATATATATATATATATATATATATATATATATATATATATATATATATATATATATATACTGCAGTTTATACAGAGCTGCCTCTCAAGGTCACGGAAAGCCCGACACCACGGTGGCATTTAGGCACGATTTTTCACGTCTTTTTCAGTAGTGCCGCTAGGTCTAAATAAAATGCCGCATGCTCGCGACCACATCAAGCAGTACCGCAGATGAAGCGGCTCGACTGAGAAAGACGCGAAAAACCGCGCCTAAATGCCACCGTGGGGACGGGCCTTCAGTGATCTTGGGAGGCAGCTCTGTAAAAACCGCAGTATACTTGGATTTTTCTAACAAGGCCTCTGAGGGTAGAATGTCCATGATAGAATACGGCACGGCTTTTCGCGTTTTTCTCGGTCGTGCAGCTAGAGTCGCTTCATCTGCGGTACTGTTTGATACGGTCGCGATCATGCGACATCTTGCAGCAGGGCCGAGAAAGGCGCAAAAAGTCGTGCAGTATTCCATCTTGGAGATACTGCTCTCAGATGCCACGTTAGAAAAAATGCCACTTGCTCGCGACCGTATCAAGCAGTATCAAGAATAAGCCTACTGCAGAATGGGAAAAAATATTTGTAAATGGAACAGCTTGTTTTCATTACATTTATGTATACTCCTTAGTTTTTAAGAGTTTGCGGTCATCTAAATTGTTTGAAGTTTTTTTGTAAATCAATATTAAATTTGTGGTTTTCTTCAGAAAAAAATTATACTCTTTCTTTAAACATTACATCTTGCGAACACTTACGAGAAAGTTTCTTTTCTATTAAAATAGTAGCCAAGTTGGAGGGTCTGTTATTTGACATGGAATTCCGTAAATGTGTTTTAATTATTTTCTGAATGTTCATTGTTAATGAAACACAACACCGTTCAGTTGCAGGACAACGACATTTCACTTGGAACCTACAAACGAATACGCTATTCAATCTACTAACGAAATGAAATTACGCTGATCAGATTCTGATTGATATTTCCACAACAGACTACCGCTGGGGGATTCACACACCCGCCGCGATACCAACCATACATGCTTAAAATCAATTATAGAACGATTTTTCTAAGGTTGAGCCAAAGTGACAGTTCGTGAAAACAAGTGAACATCACATGTATCCCTCCGCCGCGACAGCTGTTCAGTCATGCCCCTTCGTAAAGTGCTAATGGCGCCTGTGAAAACATCCCTATGTAGAAGTCTAAGAGTTTCACTTAAATATATGCACGTACGCGAGTTCGGGAAATATTTAAATTTAATTACGTATGTGGAAAATCTCTTAACATGCTCTCACAAACAGTAAAAGAAAACTGCCACGAATGTAAATAGAAAGCTCTTGATCACAGCTCGCCACACAACAGCACGAAGACCGGAACCACGTGCATCTCGCATTCAAGTGTCGGTTTTAAAATAAACATAATATTTATCACACAAAAAGTAAATTAATGTAATGTTTATAGAAAAAAAGAATTTTTACGGAAGAGCATATAACACTGCACTTCCTAATTTCATTTATTTCTCGCGGCGCACTACATTTTTGTCGGACGAGGACATCACAAAAGGAAGCGTCGAAGCCATTTACAAGTTAGCCAACTGCAAACGAACGAATGCGGGAAGGGAGTCTTATGGGCACAACGACCACAGAACCTTCAGTTATGTTGCCAGCACTAGCTGTCACTTTGGCTCATCCTTACACTGAAAAAAAGAACTGGTTGCCCTACATTGAAAAATGGTTCTCCCACCCAGAATTAATAGTAAAATATGGCCCATCTATTTTTGTGGTTGACGCACCGAAGGTGCCGTGTGTGGAGCTCTATGGAGCCCTGAACCACCGCTCTGTCTTGTGATTCCCTTGTCCACGTAGGGTCCTGAACCACAAAATGTTTGCAGTTCCTGGCTGATGCTCTCGGAACTTCGGTGAGAGGTTTCACAGCCCATATTTTAGAGCTACAGTTCCTACGTAAATGTTTATAGCAAAAATGGAATTATTTGCCTCAACCCTTGTTTGCTAGTGCTGCTTACCTTGTTTTATACGTGGTTTTAAATAGTTGTTGCTTAGTCAAGAATTTATAAAATTTTGCAGAAATGTATAAATTCATGCCTGTAAGAAAGAAAATTTAAAACCACGAGTATAGGCAATTTCAAAATTCAAATTTTCCATGAAATTTAGTGTAAATAAATTTGATTCTAGAAAGTGTTACATTTTAAAAAATTGAACTGAAAAAGAAGTAGAAATATGAAAATAGGTGATACCACTTCAATTAAAGAAATGTTTGAAAACTTGACCCTAAAAGCAGTTACTGGATAGAATTAGATAAATAAAAATTAAATCTGAAATAATTTCATTAAATTAATTTGCTAAATATATTCACTCCTAACATTTAGTAGCAACAAGTAAACTCTCTTAAGACCTCTACCCCACAAAAAACAAAACAAAATTAATCAAAACTCAGCAATATTATAGAGTATTTTTAAATATGACTTAATTTATTTCTTTGGTCACTTGTTTTACCAAGTCATTGGCAGCTTGTGGTGCACAACCATCAATATGTGAAGGTTAAAAACTTTTACATTTCATGAAACTAATTTATTCATTTTAACCTTCACATATTTATAGCTGTATGCCACAAGTTGCACATGACTTAAGAGGGACTACGGTCCAAATAAATTAATACATTGAAACTCAATTACTTTAATATGCCAAGTTTTGTAAGCATGAAAATCAGAAACAGTAATATGAACAAATGTAAAATAATTTGAAATAGATAAATTTGGGAAATTGATGTGGAAAAAAACAAAACAAAAACATTAGATTCATACAAAGAAATAAGTGCTATATTATATTTGAAACAATTAATTACATTATCTTTTTATACATTTTCATAATGAATGATTCACAGTAACAAGTAATAGCTCATAAGTGCCCTAGTTCACAAAAAAATATTATAATGAAGACAAACTTATTTAGGTTATTTCAGTTTCAACAGATCCTGAAAAGTAAGATATCAGTTTTGCATCTCAGAATGCAATAAATTTTCTCACACAGTAAAAATCATACATGTGTGCACATTAACATTTTGAAAGGAGCCCATAGCCTCCTTAATAAAAATATTTCATGGAGTGCTTACTCCTTTAGAACACGAAATATGATAAAGAGATCAAATTAAAATTCATTGAATTTATGTATATTATTAATTTATTTCATTGAACTTGTTATTATTACTTGAAGGGCCCTCAGGGTTTAATGAAGTTCAAAATAGTCCAGTCAAAAAAGTTTTGTTGTCCTTTTAGCAAGACAGGTAAAAATGTAAACATTTTTAAAGAAAAAATATGAATTACAAAAGAAAATAGCTTTCATCAATCTTAACATCAATCCCAAACAATAATAAATATTCCAAAATCATAAAGTTTTATTAAAAACTCAACATAGCTTTCTGAAGTAAAAACAATTGTGAACATATCCAAATAAATATTCAAACTAGTAACAAATCATCAAAAAATATGCATTAAAAATTAAATTAATAATTCAATATTTGTAAAAAAAAAAAAATTTGTTGAAGTTGATTATTTGCATAATATTTAGTTGAAAAACTCAACACAATATCGTGCAATGATGGAGAGTCTTTAGGATCAGGTTCTAGAGGATAAAGATTTCCTGCATCTTCCATGGGAGCATTTGGATTTTGATTAGAGGAACATGGATTTGTGTCTACAGGATTGCTTCTCACATCTGCAACACTTTCAGAAGTTAGAGTTGCTGAATGCCTCAATAATAAATGTTTCTGGTACAAAGGCCAGGAAGAAAAGACACGAAAACAAGCATGTTCATGGCATCTAAAAGTACTGTTTCTATCAATACTGTGACCAATGGTCAGATGCATATATAAACTATTTATACCGTTAAAGGTATTCCTGCATTCTGGGCAAACAGGCATGATTGCAAGTCATATATACTCAACCCAAAAAATATGCTTATACAAACACAAATACAATAAGTAGTTTTTTTATGATAACAATACTATAGTAAATTGTATTAATTGTAAATGCACTGAACTGTGCTTCCAATCTTCTGCAAGCCACCAATAATCTGAAAACAGTAAAAATTTAATATGCCAATTTTGGAAGTACATCACAAAATGCAGTTGCACAATTTTGCTAACCACCATTAAATAGATAAGGTAGGCCTTTCTTCACCAGCAAGACTTCCCTTTACGAGTGCTCTTCAAAATGTAATTGCACAAGCTGAAAATAGAAAAAATATTGTTGGATTTCAGTCTCTAAAATTCATTACCTACATTCTTTCCTGAAGGTTGATTATTCTCTTCAAATCTCTTTTCAATTTCACTATTTACTCTAATCCTTTGATTTCAATAAATCACAGGTCTTTATCTCCTAACACTCTCTTCTCAGTAGTATTAGATTTATTAATTTTTTAAATTTAAATTTATTAATTCTATCTAAAATGAACTTTAGGCTGTTATTATACATTTGGTATCAAATACTCACCTTCAGAGACAGTTGCTGCATGTTTTAGTTTCCTATATTAAATAAAATGACAAATTAGTTTAAAAAATCAACATGAATCTGTGATAACACGCAAACATACATAAAACATTCAATACACTCATCTAAATAGGATCTCATTCATTTTAACTGGAACCCAATTACCAAGACTTAATCATTTTCCCAAATCTCAATTGAGGATTCAAGACCTTTCCTTAGCATAAAACCATTCCTAACAGTGGAAATTGTGTCAGGATATTATTTTAGAATTAAAAGAGCTTCATAATCCATATGATTCCTACAAACCAAATAAAGTCTACAATTTTACAATCCAATTTTGGAAAAGATAATTAATTTTTTTTAAAACTTCTTGTGCATAAGCAATTTTTTTTGTACTCGTGGGATAACAATGCAATGATCCTAAAAGAGATCATATTTCTACCTAAGTACCTTATATTTCCATTACTTTATATTGCATCCTATTGCAGTGCCTATTTTTTGGACAACCATGCAATTAATAGTGTTACAGAGTTCCACATTCTGCCATCTCGTGCTATTTTATTCAAATGAAACGTAAAACAATTTATGTTACATTTGAATAAAATAGCATGACACAATAATGATAAAATAGCAAAACAGCAGAATCGAACTCCATAACACTTTTAATTATCCAATACTTCAAAAATCAAATAGGACTGTAAAAGTACACAATATTATAAGTGACAAACGGACTCTCAATTAGTATCATATTCCATTATTTTCCTCATTAAAGTAATAAAAATTTTTCATACTCTAATTTTAAAATAAATCAACTAAGTACGTTATAATTTTACATAATCACAGAACAAATCTATTTGTTTTGAACACTAATAAAAAGATATAAAAAAAATAGTTTCTACATTTGATTATTATGCACATTTAGTGCAAAACTTTGGTAAAAATAATAATTAAACAAATCAAGCAAATCTCTCTAATGATACATTAAATGAAAAATCATATCAACCTATTAAAATAAACCTGACTATATAAAACCAATGATTTTGTGCAAAAATGAAATGTATCTCTTATCCAAATTGTTTTCTTTGAACATCAAAATCTAGAAAAGATACCAAACACCTTTACATTATCTAACAGCAATGGTTATCACTGAAAGTAACAATGTTTCCTCCCACCTTTTTGTGATTCTAGTTGAGATGGAGAACTGTATACACCCGAAGAGGCAAAAAAACTAAGGCAATTTCTTAATTCTGTCTTCCTGAGAGATTTGTTTAAATTCGTATATGCATCATACAGCTTCCCTGAAGCTGTACGACCCTTCCCCCTCACACTTGATGGAATGTAGTGAGTCTCCTGCACAGAGTAGGTTACAAGAAACAGTATTTTCCTTCAAATCCATTAACAACAACAACTGAACTTACTTGAAATTCAGCAGAAAAACATTGAACTATCAAATTTGCCAGTTCTAAAAACCTCGGTTTGGAGATTCTGCAAGAAAAAAATATTCCAGTTTCAAT